>PVKE010000027.1:156506-284037 GCA_004027555.1 Craseonycteris thonglongyai | reverse complement strand
GGTCCTCATGGCCTCAAAGCGAGCGCTCAACCCGCCGAGCCGTCCCGGCTTTCCCCTTGTGTGAATTTTGGGACACCCTTTATAAGAACATCAGTCCTGTAGGGTTAAGGTTCCACCTTTATAATCTAATTTAACCTTAATTACCTCCTTAAAGGCCCTATCTCCAAATACAGTCACATTGGGGGTTAAGCCTATGAGTTTTTTTTTGGTTTTTTTTGGAGGAGGGAGACACAATTCTGTCCATAATAACCACTCAGCAATTAAAAGGAAGAAATGAGAGATAAGCAAGAGCAGCCAGCTTGTGTGGCCCCATTTATATGAAATGCTATAACAACCAGAACCTGTAATGACTGGAAGCACACTGGTGGCCCCTGGGACTGGGGGATGGGGGAGTGGGGGTTCAGTGGGGGAACTGGCTGCCAGGGGGCATGAGGGAACTCCTGGGGTGATGAAAATGTATCTGGAATGGGTAGTGGCTGCGAGGATGGATGCCTAGGTCCAAGCGCACTGAGCGGTGCACTGAACAGGGGTGGATTTTACTGTACGTAAACTTTACCTCGAGAAAATAAAATGATCAAAACCTACCCCAAAGGGTTAAAAATAGGTTTAAGTTGGGTGGTGGTTAGGAGTAAATGAGTTAATGCCTGTGAAGTACTCAGGTTGGAGCCTGGCACAGAGTAAGTGCACAAGTAAATGGTAACTATGGTAACGCGAAAACAAGACTTTTGCTCAGTAAATGGGGCAAGAGAGTGAAATAAACAGAGGACACATGCAGGGAGGGGGAGGGGATGAGGGGAGAGGAGGAGCAGAGAACTTGGCTGGCTGAGCTCAGTGACTCTCTCCACTCAGGGGAGGAGCCCTCATCCCATGTCATGTCTCCTGGGCCCAGCGACCAGCCACCTGCAACTTAGCCCTGCTCAGCCCCGTCCTGGGTGTCTTCGTCCATCCACTCACTGACCATGCACCCTGGACCACCACCCATTGCCACAAAAGACACAAATAGCTGTTTCTAGTTCCTGAGCACGTTTTATGAGCAGGCGCCGGCTCAGTGCTTGACATTGTATCTGGTTGAAACAAATAAAAGAGCAGATATCTGACCAGCCTTCCCCCAGAGAAACAACGGTTTGCTATATGGTTCAACCTAGTAAGTGCTTGCCTTCATCCTGAGGACCGTCTGTGGAGGAGATATCATTACTCTATGTTTTGTGGCTGAGAAGACGGATGTTCAGGAAGGTGAAGGGGCCAGCCCAAGGTCACACAGCTACAGTGGCTGGATTTGAACCCAGGTCTGACTCTGAAACACTTACGTTACATGTTTCTTGCACTTAAAGAGTCACTCTAGTGGGGAGACGAGCACATTAAATGTGTCTTCTGCCCCCCCCCCTTCCTGAGCATCCCCTGAGTCCTCGCACAGGCTGCCCACAGCTCTTCAGACTGGATATAGGAGCGAAGTTCCTGCCACCCCTGCACGTGGCCCCCTGCCCGCACCTGGCTGCTTCTCCCTGAGCCTCATGGTACAGGCCCCTGGCCAGGGCTGAACTTGTGTGTCTTTGTTGCCCCAGGAGCCTCATTCTGCCCATCTTGTCCTCAGTCTAGGCAGCCCTTACCAGCCTTTTCCTCCTTAAAGGCTCCTTCCAAGTTCAGGTTTGTCTTTAATTCTCAGCTCATGAGCAGATCAAAGAGGACAAAGATGTCCTTCATCCAAGAGACCCTCAAGCAGCCCCCTCCTCATACTCCACAAGGTGCCCCCCTTGGCAGGGGGCAAGAGCCTCCCACTTGACTGCTCTTGGTGGAGCAGGAGAGGGGCTGGGACCTGGCTCTAGACTCCCCGCCCCCCATAACGTGGCCAGGGATGCAGCTGGGGGGCCCTGAGGCCGCCGGGCGGGGAAGCAGCAGCAGCCCCCTCCTTCCAGCCAGAGCAGGACAAGGACAGTTAATTCCTCTGGTGTTATCAGCTGGGCACAGGCGCTGGTTGCATAGCAACCCAGATTGTGCTCTGTTTCCAGTGCTAAAAAAAATCAACGTTTTTCTCCAGTTCCACATCAGTTAGATGGAAATGGGCCGGGAGTAGCCCGCCTCCCTGCCCCCGAGTGAGGTTCCTTTGCAGGAAGCCTCCTTTCACACCCCTTGGGGGGGGTCCTCACTCTTCAGGCCTGCACCTCCTTTTTGCCTCCTGCCTGCCAGGTCGGGGAGTGGGGGTGTAGAAACCCACCAATCACCGCCCAGCTCAAGTGTGGAGCTGGGTCAGGAGTTAGGTCTGGGTTCGTGCAGTGGCATGCTGAGCAGGCTTGGGATCTGGGTGACATGGCGTGAACTGGGGGGGTCCCAGACAATCCTGGCAAGGGATTTGCTTTCTTCATTCATTAAGAAATAGTTATGGAGCACCTACTGGGTGTCATAACCCTAAACTCCCCAGATTTGCTGAGTTGAGGGTGGCTCCTTAACTCCTTGCTGCTCCTCCCGTTAAGAGGCATAGTTGATGTCCCTTCCTCTTAAATCTCAGCTGGCTCTGTGGCCTGTTGGACCAGTAGAATGTGACTGTGACACTGTGTAATTCTGAGACTGAGTCCTCAGAGCTCAGCAGCTTCTGCCTCTGCTACTTGAAAGCTCCTTCTTGGAACTCAACCCCCATGGTGCGAGGATGCCAGCAGCAGGGGAAGGCCCTCCTGAAGTCCGTACCGTTTGCCAGCCATGCAAGAAAGCCACGTGATGCCATGTAGGCAGAAGAGCCATCAGCCAAACCCGGAGCAAATCCTTGACCCATGGAATCACGAGCAGGAGAAACTATCCTCACATCAAGCTTCTAAGCTGTGGAGTAGCTTGTTGTGTGACAATAACCAAGACACCAGGAGAGCTCACTTTTTAATTCATAGACTCAGATATCACCAAACATGGTTTAAGTACCTAATGTATGTTAGGCCCTGTGCTAAGCTCCAACGCAAAACGCCACTCAAGAGCTGAAGTCTAAACTACTGAGGGCTTGGGGGTATCAGGAGAAGGCACAGAAGCAGGAGAATGGAACCAAGAGTTCAGAGATGGGAGCAGATAACAAAATAGAAGCAATTCGCAACTAAAGGGGTTAAGAAACGAAGTGAGGAAGGCAACCTCAGTTCCTGGCCAGACCACATCGTTTTGAATTCAGGTACCAACTCTGCTTATTTAGAAATGGCTGCCTGGACCATAATGGAAAAGATTCTGAGGCTAATAAGCCTGAGCTCCAGGGTAAAGAGAGCTGTGATTGATTAGTGATGTCTGCAGTGGGTAAGGTGAGGAGAACAGAAGCACATGTATGATGTGTGGGACTCTTGAGGCCTTCTGGCCTCTGTGACTAACTCTCCTGGGCCTGCTTGGATGTAGAGTGAGGCTGGAAAGCGAGTGTTCAAACAGGTGTCATGGGAATTGGAGCAGAGAGGACTCCAGATGCTCATTCATGTTTTGAGACCTGAAGTTACAGACCTCTACATAAACCAGTAGGGCAGCCGCAGAGGGTTTAGTTTTAGTGTTGGTTTATTTTTTGTTTCTGTCTCCTAGTCAATTCAGTTCAAAAAAATTTCTTTTCTCATTCTGTGCCCTTGGGCCAGAGGTTCTTGACTCTTGCTGCACCTCAAAACCACCTGGCTTTTTATGTTTTTAGCCTGATCACGGGCAACAGGCAGGGGCAGGGCAAAGGTGTGTGTAGAGGGCATGGGATGGAATGGGAGGAGATGGGACTGAGAACTGGGCTCTCAAAGTGTGGTCCATGGACCAGCAGCAGCAGCAACCTGGGAACCTTTTAGAAATGCAAATTCTCAGAACTTGCCCCAAACCTACTGAACCAGAAACTGTGGGGGTGGGGCCAGACCCAGGTTCCCACAAGTCCTCAGGTGGTTCTACCGCATGCCCAAATCTGAGAAGCGCCCGCTAGGGGGCGCGGGAGGGAGGCACCACGGGAGGCCCGATGTGTGACAGGAAGGCGTGCCAGGGGCCGGCCTGTCTGGGACTCCCTCTTGCTGCTCCAAGTCTCCCCGCCATGGCGACCCCTTGACATGCTCACAGGAGACATCTGATTCTAGAATCTGTTCTGTCTCTCCCACTTGAGGACGCTTTTGCCACATGTATTACATCAGCAGTCACGGTGACATAATCGTGGGTAACTGTGGGCAATTCCCTTATTCGTGTGCCTGCGTTGTGTACAAGTGTCACCATTTCTGAGAGAGATGGCCAGCTTCCTGCGAGCGGTGACTGGAGACGGCTCTGCTAACTGATGCGTTGGCTGATGGGACCGCAATAGAGAAGGGAACCCCCGGAAGCACCCGCAGCCCCTTCACCCCAGTCTTTGACTAACTCACTCTCACTCCTGGCCTCCCTGGGTTGCCACTTCTTTCATGAAGCCCTCCCTGCCTGCCACTCTCACTCCCACCTCCATCCCCCTCCCATCTGGAATATGCCTCCCCCATCACTATGAGCCTACAGCCCTCTTCCCCACTGTAGCACCGGCCAAGCTGTTCTCTAGTCGCCATTCAACTGTCCCTTTCTCCACCACAAGGCCGGGGCCTTATGCATCTTAGTGTGACATCCCCAGCACCCTGCCCAGTGTCACGGCCATGCCAGCACCTGGTCATTCCAGTATCATGCCAAGGGATAGACGGGCACTGTGTCGGTTAAACTTGATAACAGCCCTACGAGATGGTTACTATTGGTCTCATTTCCATTTTACAGATGAGGAGACTGAGGCACAGGGAGTAAAATACATTGTCCAAAGCCACACAGGCAGCCTGCCTCCAATAGATGAACACATTTTGATTTTGTTAGTATTGCTGTTATTTTTGTTATTAATCCAGGGAGGGAGAGGGGACATGAGAGACTTTCCTGAGTGTTTTCATCACCTCTGGAGTCTGCAACCCCCTCCTGACTGCTGGCCTGAAGCCGTGACTAAGCCCCTCACTCCGAGGAATACTGAGCAAGGACCTGGCAGAGCTGCCTCGTCGGGTTCCAGGGGCTGCTACATTTGGGGGACAAGGAGCAGTGTCTCTGCCTAAATCCAGTCATGGTCCAGGGATCTCACGGGAGCTGTCGCTGCAGAGTCCAGGCGGGCAGCTCTGGGCAGAGAGAACCTTTCAGCTCCATCGAGGAGCCCTAGCGATTAGGGCTGCAAATTAGCATCGTAATTGCCTTTTAATATTCACAGCTGGAAAGAGACCAAACTGGCTCCGCCTCTCCCCCTCCCCCTCCCTGCTCAGCAAGCTGCATAGGCTGCCTTTCCAGCCACGAACATCCCCTGCCCACCGTCCCCGAAGGCTGTTCGCAGACCCGAGCCCCAGTTTCTCCATCATCTAGGTGAGGGTGGTGGTCCAAACCTCCAAGGCTTATTGGGATGCGTGTAAAATGCCTGGCGGTTTGGGCCACAGTGTGAGCTCTGTTGTGTGGCCATGTTGTTGCATTGGTGGTGGTGTTTGAAGACTTGGGGTGGGTAAGAGTATGTGAGTCAGCAGCGTGAGCCGGGCTGAGCCCTGGTCCTCTTGGCGGAGCTCCGGGCTCCCTTCTTGTCCCACCGTGACAATCCTAAAATGTACATTTCCCGGCCAAGGACACCTAGATGATTTGCCATCATGTGAACACACAGCAAACAAGATCTCGCTTAAAGATATTCAACTTTCTCACCACAGACGACTTTCCCAGTAACACAGTCAGGGCTTAATTGAGAGAGATTTACTCCACCTGGGTTGCAAATACTGGGTCATGTAATTTGTCCAGTATAAACGTGAAGATACGGCAGAGCCATGGTTATGCGGAAGCCCAGATGCCTGGGTTCAAATCCAGTCCCGTGACTCTCCACAGTGTGACACTGGGCCAGTTACTTAACTTCTCTGTGCCTCAATTTCCTGCTTTGCCCAAAAGAAAGGATGAAGATAGCAATGCCTTTCCTTTACAGTCGCTGTGAGGTGTAAAGTATACGCGTGATGCCTAGAAGGGCGCTCAGACCTGGTGAGTGCTAGGACTAGGTGTTTGCTCTTACCGCTTCCTACGCCTCTATTTGTGTGTGGAGCTTCTACACTGCTCCATGTAGGAGCGTGATCTGCAGTGATGATCCGCTCTTGGGCCAGGGATGATCGCTGTTACAGGGCCCAGGGACAAGGTCCTTCGTTTCCCCTTGAATTGGAGAGCAGAGCCCTAGAGTGGCAGCTGCTCAGAGGAGGGAGAAAGACAGGAACATGGAAGAAGGGGAGGAGTGGAACCTAAGACATGCTACATACTCAGCTGGGTACTTGAGAAAGGGGTGCTGAGCAAGAAAGAGGAAACCCCTGTTCTCATGAAGCTTTAGACAGATGATAGAGAGAGAGAGAGAGAGAGAGATATGATATAGATGATAGATGATAGATAGATGACAGATGATAGACAATAGATGATAGACAATAGATAAATGATAGATGATAGACGATAGATAGGCGATAGATGATAGATAGATAGATAGATATAGATGATAGATGATAGATGATAGATGATGACAGATAGATGATAGGTAGATAGATGATAGATGATAGATAATGATGACAGATAGATGATAGATGATAGACAATAGATGATAGACAATAGATAAATGATAAATGATAGACGATAGATAGGCGATAGATAGATGATAGATAGATATAGATGATAGATGATGACAGATAGATGATAGAATATAGACGATAGATGATAGACGATAGATAGATGATAAATAGATAGAGGATAGATAGATAGATATTACAAATTGATACATGCCTTTAGAGGAGGAAATGAACTGGGTAGTAGACACTAAGGAGGGGGTGGGAGCGGCATTTCTGATGGGATGGCGGGGATGGGGGGCTTCTTGGAGGAGGTGATGTTCAGGAAGGAGTCAGTCATGCAAATAATAGGCTAACAGCTTCCCAGGCAGCGGGAACAGCAGGTGCAAAGACCCAGGAATAAGAAGGCGGTGGGTCGGGAACGTGTGGGCGCCAGAAGGGGAGCCTGCGTGCTGGATGGGCTTGGAGTAGTGGCCGGGCCGGGTCACACAGGGCCTTCCTGACGGGCCACGAAGAGGTGGGTTTTACTCAACTCTGGGCGTCAGACGGGGGGCCCAACCCCCGCACCCTCGCGGGACACTGTGTCCGGAAAGGCCGGCGGCAGGCCCGGCCTGGCGGGGCCGTGGGGCCCCTGGGGATCCCGCCATCGTGCAGTCGCGACGCTCTCATTTGCTCCGCGACCGACACCCTTCCGCTGGGCCCCGAGCCGAGCCGCCGGCAAAGGCAGAGCGCCGTGGTGACCGCGGGCCCGGGCCGGGCGGCCGCTGCTCTTTGTTCTCCGGGCTCCCAGGCGCCTCGGGCCACCCCCGTCACCGGGCACCGCCCCTCCCTGGACAGGAAATGGGTGTAAAGCTAGGCCGCTCTCCTGACTCCCCGCCCAGTGCTCTCCTGCTCCGTGGGCTCCTTCGTGCAGGGTGGACATCCGTAAAGGATTCAGGAGGTTTCTCAGGCCCTCCGGGAGCCCCAGCGCAGGCCCCCCAAACCCAGCCTGCGGGAGGCGGGAGGCAGGCAGGCCTCCTGGAGGAGGGTCCACAAGGCCCGGCCAGGGTGGGTGGGGTGAGGCCTCCAAGGCCCTGAATTCCACGCAAAGGACCTGGGGCCTTAGCTGAGGACAGCAGGGGTCTGCAGGGAGACTGGGGTTGGAGGTGGGTAGGGGGCCTTGGTCACATTACTGTTCTAGAAAGATCCCTGTGGGGTTGGGGGCAGGAGGGATGCAAACCTGAAGCCAGAGGGCCTGGGAGGAGGTCTCTGCTGTTATGCAGGTGGGACAGGATGGTGTGGCCTGGGAGGGAGGGTCTGAGGGACAGGTGACAAGGTATTGGGGGGCGGGGGTGCTGGGATGCTCAGCAGGTTGAGCGCTTGCTTTGCAGCCCCCCAGGTCTGAGGATTGAGTCCCAGTCCTGGCCCGTGCAGGCCCATATGCTGAACTGGGGTGCTTCCCATGTTGCGGGCCTCCTGACTGGGCCAGCTTCTATGTAAGAAGCCCGGGGTTCAGTCGGGCTCACTGGGGGTGGGAGGCCCCCAGCCCAGTTCCCACCCTGCGCGGACCCCGCCCACCTGTGTGGAAGGAACCAGTGTAGAAAAACTGATGACACACAGCTATGGAGACTGCTCTGGGCCCTCCCACTTCTCCCTGCCTCTCTGTCAAAAACAAAGTAAATCTTTTTAAAAAGCTATTTAGGAAGTAACATCCACAGCACTGGTGGTTTGGGGGAGAGGTGCAGACACCTCAGGATTGTAACTTTGGTGACTAACTCCTGAGAAGCAAGGAAGAAGCAGGATGTTCTGGATTCAGCAGAACTTCCCAGTGGCACCCGGGGCCTCCCCCTGCCCACTGTTTCCTCACAGGAGCCATCACCTGAACTTGTATTTGGACTTGTCCATTCGTTGCGTGTCTGTGTTCCCCACTGTAAGCTCCTTGACCACAGGGCCTTTGCTCTGTTCTCTGCGGTATCCTCAGGACCTGCAGTAGCACTGGCTGATATTTGTTGAATGAATAAGTGAGAGTGAGGCAGTGTGGGGACCAGCGCCTGCAGGTTTATCATTACATCCTGGGCCCAGTATTTCGTGATTTGTTCTATGTATGCACAAGTGAATGGGTGGTCACTTCAAAACCTAGCAGATAAACTCTAGAGTCAGAGTGTGAGAGGCAGTGTCATGAGCCAGCATCAGGATAGCCGATGACCAGCAGCCTGTGTAAACCCCCTTCAGCCCGGGCTGTGCCACCTGCTGCAAGGAGTCATCTCATTGAGTCTTTGCATCAACCCCAAGAAGGAAGCATTGTTGGTCCCATTAACAGCTGAGAAAACTAGGGCTTAGAGACGTGGAATACTGTGCCCAAACCCACAAAGCTGGTAGGGGGCAGGGCCAGGATCTGAACCCAAGAAGTTGGAAGCAGAGGCTACACCATTACCAAGTCACAGCATAGCAGGTGGCTATTACAACTTGCTGGAAAGGGTCAAAGCCATCCTCACAGCCACACACAAGGCTTCTCCCAGCTAAGCTGGGATCAGAGGCCCCGTGTTGCCCCAGCCAGGCCCGGAAAGGCAGCACAGGTCTGAATGAGAGGAAACGCTGGTGCCAAGTCAGCTGGCCCATCCTCCACTGGGACCACCTCTCCACTTCATGTGAATGACACTTAATCTTCCCAGCAAACTCAGTGAAACCTCCACTGCTATAATTACCCCCATTTTCCAGAAGGGTGAACTGAGGCACAGTGAGGTTAATCAGCTTATCCAGGGCCATACAACTATTACGTGGGAGAGCTTGCATCCAAATCCAGGCGGGCTGAGTCCTCATCCCACGCTCTGTGCTTCCCCTGTGCCGACCCCAGTGGGAGGCTGCTGGGTGCAGTCAGGCCAGCCATTCTTCATGCCAGGGGGTGGCTGCCAGGCGTGGCTGGGGCCGTGTGTGCTCTTTGGTCATCCTGCCTCTGCTCAGGGGCAGGCAGCCCCTGGGAGCATCATAAACCCAGCTGAAGCTGAACAGAGATAGCCATCCGAGTCCTCCAGCCCTGTCATTGAACATCCTGTATTCAATCACCTACTTTCTCATTTCTGTTCATCGTTCTCTTCTGGACTGTGATAAAGTCATTTTTATAGCACCAAGAACGTGCATTTCATTTGAATTAAGCGTGCTGGAGTCAGTCAGTTTAGTTGGAGAATGAGGCTGATAAAGGAAGATACATTTCAATGGTCGCCTTCCTTTTAACTGATTGTTCTCAGGACACTGTTATGAGTCTCACTCAGGGAGCGTGTGTTTGTGACAATCTGCATACCCACTTCTAGAATTCTGAATGTGAAGGAAGGCCGCCTGAAAGCCTGTCTGTAGAAAAAGTCTCAGGGTTTTCAGACCCAGCAAGGTCCCTGTGTCTATGCGTGGCATTCGGGCTTCAGAACCATCTGTCTCCCAGGACTATGTGAGCTGAACAACTGGCATTTCAACAGCAACCAGTGGAAGTGGAAATGAAAGGATTCTTCCAAAATGACTTGCTCTGAACAAACTCTTGTTTCTTAATTCAACTGGCAGAGGAGGAGGTGAGGGAGAAGCTCTGTGATGACTTGTTGAATTTCCTCCTTTTCCAGCTGGATGGGGATTTGAAACTGATCACATTTGATTTCAGAAAATAAGTGATGTGACAGTTCTAACACTCAAAACTGTAGCGTTAATCCAGCTTATTTCAGGGATGGTAAATAGGGTTGCACACATACCCCTGGCCCTAGAGAGACCTCCTTTAAGGTGCCCTACCTGTCAAACTGATTACTTTGTTATAAGAGCTGGGATCTCAAAGAAGCCAGGCCTGCTGGGACGTCGTGACCAGTGGTGCAGTGGGCAACCTGTGGCTGAAGGAGAGAGGCCTTCTGGGCCTGAGCTGCCTTGTCTACGGACAGCCAGTGACCAGCCCTGATGGGCTCCCTCTGCCTTGGCACCCTTCCTTGTCACCCCCCGGGGGAGGGACCTCAGCATGGAGTCCCCCAGAGAGAGATGTATGATTGTGCATGTGTACACAACCCATGATGTGCTCTGTGTGTGCACACATTTTCATGGAGAGTCATGTGTGTGTATGTGGTTTAGGCTCTGTGTACATGTTTGTGCCTATCTCTGCATATGTGTATACCATGATACATGTGTGTGCTGTGTGACCATAGGCAATAGGACCCCTGGATGATGGGAGGAACTCCCCCACCCCCTCACCTGCTCCCATGGCATGAGGATGTGTGTGCTGGCTAAGGACAAGCATTCTGCCTGAAGGGCCAACCCACTAGATGGCCCAGGGTGTCCTACACACAGCCTGGGGTCAGCTGCTTCCTGCCTCAGGATTCTCCTGCATGGTCAAACCGCTGAGAAGCACCCTGTGTCCATGTCAAGAGGAAACAGTGACAACCTCAGTTGGACAGTGCAGCCCTGGCTTTAGCTTGTCCAGGCCTTTAGTGTCTAGAGAGGGTGGTACCCTCCAGACCAGTACTGCTGCTCTTGCCTCCACCAGGGGAGGGGAGTTCAGCATGCCTGAGGCCAGCAGTTTGCACCTTAGGAAAGTCATTTCATTTCTCTGAGCCTCGGTTCTCCTATGAGATAGAAAACCTCACAAGACTGTCAAGAATTACATAAAATCAAATCCTGTGCAAAATGAGAAAATGCCCTGTGACTGGGCACTTCCTGAGGGCATGGACCATGTCTTCTTAGCTTTGTTCCTGGCACTTCGTAGAGGACTCGATGAAAGGCAAGCTCTTAGTTCCTGTTTCCTGAAGGCATGAATGCGTGGATGAATGAATAATCACAGCTGAAACACAGTGGGTACACAGAAAAGTTTGATTTAATTTTCATGACGATAAGGTTGAATTTCTCAATTGTGCTCAGAGCGTTACTGTTCTGTAAGGATCAATAGGAAGGGAAAAGGCATGGTGAAGAACCAGTCTACAACTAAATAATTTTGGAATATGGGAGCCTAGAGCTTTCAAATATTAGTTAATTAATTCAGTGCACTTTTATTGAGCATATACTGTATGTCTAGCACTGTTCTGGGCATTGGGGATAGATAGAGCTTTATTTAATGCAATATTTTTCCAGTATTTCTATATCTTCCCCCCTCCTTTTTTTCCTGAATGAAAATGTAGTTCTGCTTCATTTCTCATTACCTATTTCACTTCCAACTCAAAGACCTCCCAGGAGGGCTATGGAGTATAGTGACTAAAATGACCCATTCTAAAGCCAAACTACCTGGGTTCTGAATCACATCCCCACAACTTACTAGCCATATGACCCTGGATAAGCCTCCATTTCTTCAAGTGTAATATGGTGATACTAGCAAAGATTAAATGAGATAATACTGCTTCTCCAACCCTCAGTAATGTGCCTGGTATGTAGTAAGCATTCTTTTAAATAATATTTATCACTCTAGATCTCATCAAAATCTACAGAATAGGAGCCAAGTTTCCTACATGGTATCTAATGCCCTACTCAGCTCCTCAGAGTCATTTGAAATAAATTTCCTTCCTAAGGTCCTAAGGTCATGCAGAACATGCCAATTTCCATGGCTCCCAAACAGCCCCCAGTGGGTTTATACATTTGCTCACATTCTGCTACTTCTTCCTAAAATGTTCTCAGTACTGCCCACCTGGAAGGCACAGCTTCCAGACCCACCCCTGGCATCACCTCCTCCATTAAATTTATACTCATTGCCTGACCCTTCAACCCCAATGGATCCACTAGCTGGTTACAGTTGCATGAGTTACCCAGGCAAAGCCAGTAGAAAAATCACTCAGTCAGAAGAATCACAATGAATAACTGTTTGGGGGTAGTTTATTATGCAGTAATAGACAGCTAATATAAGCTCCTTGAAGCCAGCAACAACTGACTTCAATTCATTTTACTCTTGACCACTGTCATGCATTACATAGGTTATCCCCATAACCACTAATGAATCCATGAGACAGTGAATACCCTGGATTGTCCCCAATCCAGGCTATAGCTGGGGTACATAAGGGACCTCCCCTATATATGAAGGACCCTTGCAAGAAGAACTGTCTTGTGACAGCATGAATGGACCTAGAGGGTGTTATGCTAACTGAAATAGTCAGACTGAGAAGACAAATACAGTATGATCTCACTTGTATGCAGAATCTAAAGAACCAAATAAGAAACAAACAAAACAGAAACAGATTCATAAATACAGAGAGAAAATTGATGGTTGCTAGAGAGAAGGGGGTTGGGGGCTCAATGTAAAAATTAGAGAGATTAAGAAATACCAATTGGTAGTTACAAAATAGTCATGGGGATGTAAAGTACAGCATAGAGAACATAGTCAATAACATTGCAACAACTAGGTATAGTGCCAGGTGAGTACTAGGCTAATCAGGGGCATTACTGCATAAATATATCAATATCGAACCACTATGCTCTACACCTGAAACTAATATAAAATAATATTGGATGTCAACTGTAACTGAAAAAAAAAAATTTTTTAAAGAAGTTAAACGTTAAAAAAAAAAAAAAAAAAAGAGGAATGACCAAGTTGACAGATGCCATGAGCTGTCCAGGGTGCTGACTCTTGTGTTTAGGACCATTCTCTGTACCTAGCCTCATCTGCCCCAGGGTCACCCTTCTCAACTCCTACTTAGGTTTGACAATACCTGTTCAAATCAAATTTAAGTAGAACGTTTGCATCTTCTCCCTCCCACCCTCTCTCTCAGGAATCATCTGACCATTATAATAAAAATCCAGATTTATGTAAATACCCTATCCTCTAAGTAATAAATGCCATTAGCTGAGCCTGTGTGAGCAACCGCAGGCTTTTAAACATTCGTTTGAAGACCTTTGAAAGCTCTCTGGAGGCTCTTGCTCATAATTCACTAAGTGAGAGCTGGTAATAACTGTGTTAAATGGCCAGGCCCAGCACTTCGCAGCCAGTGTGTCTGTTTGTGTGTTGCTGTTGGTGGTAGCGGGTGTGCACTCAGAAGAGATGCCCTGTCTTCCATGCTGATCGGTTACTTATTTTTAAGAGTCCCCCTGGGGGCTCACAGTTCTTTGATGAGCTACTAATGAAAGAGCCAGAGCTGACAATTAATTTCTACAGAGTTATTATTTATTGTTTTGGCAACAATTCTCTAAAAAGCTGTAACACTCACCTTGGCTTCCCAATGGCTGAAGGGAGCCATGAGTTGAGGGGAGAAAAAGATTCTACTTGTTTGTTCATTAGTCCCATATTGAGCACATGCTGTGCGTCAGGCACTGCATTAGATCAAATACACCGCTGCCTTCAGGGATCCCTCAGTTTGGTGTGTATGTGGAGGGGGGTTAAGACAGGCAAGTGAATAGGAAGTTACAATACAGTGTGATACACACTATGAAGGGGATGATGTGGGGGGCTATGGGAGTGTGTGTTGCACATAACCCGCACTTAAGGAGTCAGGGAAGCCTGTCAGGAGGAAGAATCCTTAATGATCACCTAGAGTTAGCAAGAAAATAAGGAAAGAGGGAAAGAGAATGCTCTAGGAAAAATCTCTGAGAAGGGAAGGAGTATCCATCATTTTTTGACAAGGAGGTAGAGAACTAAGAATTCTCAGTCACTGCTGGTGGGAGTGTAAATTGGTACATTTTAGAAAACAGCTGGGCATTATTAAGCAAAGTGAGAGCTATGCAAGCCCTGTAACCCAGCAATTTCATTTCTTTCTACAGACACTGTGTGCATGATATTAAGAGACACATACATAATGATCGTAGCAGTCATTGTTTGTAGTGGCCAACTAGAAACAGCCCAAATACCTACCAACAGTAGAAAAATTAGTTGTAGCATAATCACACAACAGAATATGAGGGCTGCCTGGAAAAAATCCCATCATAAATGCCTCTAGTTTTCATATGACATGGCTGGATACCTTCTGGACAGCCCTTGTACTATACAGCCATGGAAATGAATGAATTATAGTTACACATAGCAACATGGATACATCTTTCTTATATTGACACCAAGGAACACACACAACATGACTCTATTTATATTAAATTAATAGTACACAAAACTAAAACATTTGGGGATGCATACAAATGTGGTAAAACTATCAAAGAAGGCAAGGAAATGATTGAACCCAGCAGGTGGAATAGTGATTTATTCCAGGGAGAAGGTGAGGGCATGATTCAAAGCATCACATGGGGGGTTTCAGGCAATGTTCTACTTCTTAATTTGAGTGGTAGTTACATAGTTTGCATTAGAATTATTGAATAACTGTACACATTTATGTCATACATTTTTTCATATGTATGGTATGTTACATAGTTTCTGTTAAAAGGGTAAACAAGAAAGTATCACTGTAGCCTCCGTTCCTGGGTCTCTACTCTGGTTTCATTCGTGAGAAGCCTGGCATGCAGATGGGAGGGCTGGATACAGCATAATTTACTCAACCAGTCCTTCGTTGATAAACTTTTAAATAACTTTTTTTTTGCCATTAACAATAATGTTTAATAGATATCTATTGCTTATATCCATAAGCCCTAATACACTTTTTTTTCTGTAGGATAGATTCTCAAAGCCAAATTGCTGAGTCCAAAAAATGCACTATTTATTTTTAATAAATCCTGACAAATTTCTTTTTTTCCTTTTTTAAAGATTTATTGTTTGAGAAAAGGTGAGAGAAAGAGAGAGACAGACAGAGAGAGAGAGAGAGAGAGAGAGAGAGAGAGAGAGAGAAGGGGCCAGAGCAGTCTCAATAGTTGTATATCATCAGTTGTGACATAGTTTCATTCCACACAGGTGGAGGTGGGGCTGTGTGGGGCAGGGACTTGTGCCACAGTTCAGCATATGGGTTTCACAGGCTGGGCTGGGATCCGATCTCCAGACCTTGTGGTTGCAAGGCAAGTGCTCAACCTGCTGAACTATCCTGGCATCCCCTACTTTTTCTAAAAATTATAGTCATGTACACTTTTACCAATGATATAGGGGAATTTTCTTTTCCTTTCCTTTCCTTTCCTTTCCCTTCCCTTCCCTTTCTTTCTTTCTTTCTTTCATTTTTTATTTCTCCATTTCCATTTCAACACTGGCTTTTATCAGTTCACTGGTCTCCTCCCAACTCTCCACTGCAACACAAGAAGCAAATGAGCAAAATAAAAAAATAAAAAATAGAAATCAAAACAAAGAAACACTACCAAAAAAAAAATCCATTTTGTTATTTTGATTTGCACTTACCTTGTCATTATTCAGGTTGATTGTCGTTTCAAATCTTTGCCCATCATTTGTATTTTCTTCTCCACGAAATGTTTGTTCATATGGCTTATCCTTTTTTTTTCTTTCCCTGTTGGGTGGTTGCTCTTTTTATTATTGATTTGCAGAAGATCTTTGCATATTAAGAGTATTAACTTGGGAACGCTGGGATGGCTCAGTGGGTTAAGCACTCGCTTTGAAGCCCTGAGGACCGAGGATCAAATCCCGGCTCAGGGCGGACCCACATGCGGAATGGGGGTATGCTTCCCGAATGTGGTGAGGCCCCCAGTTTAGTTAAAAAAAAAAAAGAGTATTAACTTGTTGCATATCACACATTCCTTTATTTTCAAAGCTAGAGAAGTTGCAACACAGAAGAAAAGTGAGTTGTCCAGCACTTAGAATGCAAGTGTCAGAGCTGGACAAGGTCACACTTCTAGCTTCCCCACACAAGGTTTCATCCCTGGCCAACTCTATGGCTTAGACCCTGGGGTAAAGTTTCTGGAAATTACTAGAACAAATTTTCTCAGAGTATGATTTTCTTTCATTAGAATCATCTGGTGCTTCATTAACGTTTAAATTCTGGAGCCATACCCCAAACCTATTGAATCAGTATCTCTAGAATTTCCAAGGAACCTGCTAGGATTTATACATATATTGTAGTTGCTAATGCTAGAGAACCATTCCCCTAAAATCTCAAAGTCTTTGCACAAAGGGTACTGTCTGGGAAGATAGAGTGCAGAGGTCAATGGGAAATGGTATATTGTGTAATAGTAACACTCCCCCACCCTACTGCCAGCAGCTGAAGGGAGAGCCCTTGGGCTGAAGTATCAAAACAGAGCTATCACTGGGAACTTGTTGGCCTCATGCTGCCCTTAAGCCAAAAGCAAGCCCTTGTGGCAATAGGGGTGAATCTAATATATCACTTTCTTGCTGGTATAAAGGTATAAATGTCAGTTTCTTCTCGTTTTTGTGAAGATTTGACAAAGCACTTAGAGAAGCACCCATTTCAATCAACAAAGCAGCCAGAAAGATCACAGGGTGGTAAGTGTGCCATATCCTATCTGGGCTTTGGGTGGATTTGAAAATTGCACTTTTAATTAAAATTGACATTTCTGAAGCTGGGGTTGGAGCTCGCGGTTTTGCTGGGGAATTGTAGGCGGTGAGGCAGATAATCTGAGAGGGAGTTTTAAATGAGGAAAGAGGAAAGCTGTGTATGAACAAGAAAGAGGCTCTTGTTTAAATAACGAAGCAGAGAAAATATACTGTAAAAATGCTTTTGTGTTTAGTTACTGTACTTTTCGCGCCATAAAACGCACCTGACCATAAGATGCACCTAGTTTTTAGAGAAGGAAAATAGGAAAAAAATATTCTGAACCAAATAGTGTAATAAAATATTTAATAAACTATAACAGAATAACATTTGAACCATGTAAAGTGAACAGCAGTCAACAGTGGCATTAAGAACCATTATCACTGTCATTAACAAATGGAGAGACTTATAGGTTTGAGTACTTTAGTTTTCTGGAAACCCCAAGAACTCATCATCACTAGAGTCAGAATTTATGAAGCTCATTTGCTCACAATCACTGACATCACTTTCTTCGCTGTCTCCATATAAGATACTGTCTTCACTTCCATCTAAGGCATTGCTAAGGCCTCATTTTTTGAGTGACTGTACAACGATCTCCTCCTTCACTGAGTCCCATGATGTTTTCACCTCTTCACAAACTTGAGTGATGGTGGGCCTCTTCATTCGTCCAGTAGATGTCAGATCATGATTACCAGCAGCCATCCATGTGTTCCACTCTTCTCTCATGAAGACCTTAAATGGCTTGTTGATGGAAACATCAAGAGGTTGCAACTGGCTGGTAAGACCTCCGGGAATTACAGCTAGATGAGTCTTCACTTCTTTGAAGCACTTTTTTGTCGGTTTGCTAATATGTGCTCTAAACTGGTCAAGCACTAATAAGGCAGGTTTTTTCAGAAGTCCTCCAGGACGTTTGGACCACACCTTTTCAACCCATATTCTCATTCCATTTTCATCCATCCATCCTTTCTCATGTACATGTACAACAAGTCCTCGCGGAATCACTTCTTTTCGAAATGTTTTCCTTTTGAAAATCAACATGGGTGGCAATTTGGTGCCATCGGCACAGCAGGACAACACAGCTGTGTAATGGGTCTTCTCATGCCCTGAAGTTTTCACAGTGATGGTTTTGGCACCCTTCAGATCTACAGTCCTATTAGATGGCACATCAAAGGTTAGCGGGACTTCATCCATATCCCCACTCTGGCCAATTTCAAAGCCACTTTTCTTCCTAGCATCCATAACAAATTTATGAAAGGACAGAATTTTAGATTCATATTCTTTTGGCATTTTTTGCGCAATTCTACCGGTAGTTTTGGTCCTCATAGCAAGACCACATCGCCTCATAAATCTGTAGCACCATGATGGTGATCCTGTAAAATCCTGAATGCCTTTCTCTATAGAAATGCATTTCGCTTCAAATATAGTCATTTTTGTTGAGACAGAGAAGCCATTATTCTGGTGACGTATGATCCATTCTTTCATGTCCACCTCCAACTGTGGCCACTTTGCAGCATGCCCACGGAAAGTGTGCTTACTTTTCTCTGCTTTTTGCAGCTGATCCTCCTGTTTCCTCCACTCTCTAATCATTTTTTCAGTTGGAGGAGGCCCAATATGTCTCTCCGCTGCTCTGTTTCCATGCTCCTTAGCATATTTTACTACCTCTAGTTTAAAAGGAATTTCATATGCTAGCCTTTTCTGCTTTATCATCCTTGCACTGGTAGAATGAGGTACTGTAGTATTTTTCTGCAAGAAATGAAGGAACTGTCAGTATCATTTCATCAATGTTTACCATTGAGCACTAACCATTTGCATTGTCACTAAGCGCTGACCATTTGCGTTACCACTGAGCGCTGACCATTTGCGTTGTCACTTACCGCTGGCCTGCGCATTATCACTGACCAATACCTGCACTAACCTGCACTGAGCATTGTCTTAAATCAATGAGAACAACAATCAGCCATATTAAAATTTATAACATATTTAAGACCTAAACACAAACACAAAAATGGACTTTGTGCATCATGCGTACAGTATAAATTAATAATTGGTTCCAGTGACCTGACTGTACATAATTACGGTAATACTGACCACTAAAGTTTAATATGGCAGGTGTTTTATCATATATTTAATGCTCAAAGTGGAACATCATATGTATGGGGTAAATCAAGATTTAATGAGTGATAAAGTTTTGTTTTTTTTAATGAATTGTGCCCTCTGCAGCCAGCATTCATAGTACCTCAGACAAGCCCAGCCTTTGAATGGAGAATAATGCGCACGCGCACTGCTGTCCCCGTATTTTGGTTTTTGTTTTGCAGTATTCGCTCCATAAGATGCACACACTTTCCCCTCCACTTTTTTGAGAGGAAAAAGTGCGTCTTATGGAGCGAAAAATACGGTAGGTTTTCTTCGGAGACCCACATGATTGTAGCTGAGCTGTCCGAGGTGCTGACGGCTGGCTGAGAGGCACTCTTTCTTGTCAGTGGTGAATGTCTGGTCTGTTCTCGGTCCATCACATTTGGCCTCTTTCATCAGTTTTTTTCCAGTCAATGACAAACACATTGCTTAACATGGTCAAATGTTATGCTATAGTATCAGTCATTCATTTGGTCCACAAAGTTCATAATCAACTACTATATATAGTGGATGGTGCTCTAAAGAATGAAACAAACAAGTAAAAATACCCTCTACCTAGAATCACTAGATGCTGCTGAGATGTTGCAGTGAATCTCAAAGTGATATTACTTCAATATTTAAGGGTTTTGTGAACCAGTAAAATTTCAAAACAATCAAGGACATTTCAAGTACTAAAGACATTTAAGAACATCAAATATCACCTACTCTCTCCCTCTTAAAAACAAAACCAGGAAAATGTAAAACTAAACAAGTAGAAATAAAAATTGTTATTTGAAATGGCTTTATAAAATTCATGTTATTGCTCTTATTTTTCACATTTCACTAGAGCCACAGAAAAGTTCATCATACACTGGCATCAATTTCAAAACTGACCTTTGGGAGTAATTGACCCATCATTCAGGCCCTCGGGAAATAAGCAGAATCTCTTTATAAACATCCTGATCAGAGGTCATCTAACTTCTGGGTGCCCATATGACCTCCATGGTTAGCCTGTTGGACAGTCTTGTTAGAAAGTTCTTCCTCTTTCCATAGTTATAGTGCCTTAAATATGGGTGGGTAGAGTGCCTATGAGGGTGAGTAGAAGGGGATGGAATTAGCACTTGTTGAGAACCCACAGCCAGAATTCTGACTGTGATAGAAGTTGTACTTACTGTATTCCACATAATCTTATTTTCACTCTCATTTTGTGGGACAGGCATTATTAGCATCCCAACTTGGGGATGGGAAATGTATTACTTATAAGAATTTTGGGGAAGCTGGGATGGCTCACCAGGTTGAGCACTCACTTTGCAGCCCTGTGGACCAAGGATCAAATCCCAGCCCTGGCCCATGCGGACCCATATGCTGAACTGGGGTGTGCTTCCCATGTGGGAGGCCCCCAGTTTGGTTCTTGCCCCCCAGTTGGGTCCCTGGCTCGAGGTGGTGTGCCTTCCATTCAGGAGGCCCCCAGCCCAGTTCCTGCCCTGAGCGGCCCCCGCCCACCTGTGTGGAACAAAACCATGTTGAAAACTGATGACGTACAACTATGGAGACTGCTCTGGGCCCTCCCCCTTTTCTATGTCTCTTTCTGCCTCTGTCTCTCTCTGTCTCTGTCAAAAACAATAAAATAAATCTTTAAAAAAAGAATTTAATTGATAATAAAATAGATTTCCAAATATTAGAAACAGTTGAAAAACAGGGAAGGGGAACAATTCTAATATTAGGATAGAAGATGACACTTTAAAAGCTCTCTTTATAGAAGTTGATTATTTGTAATAGTGTAATATTTAAGACTGAAAAGTGAAACCCTGATTATTTTTGCAGTAGAGGAGTTGGCTGGGAGTCTTATAGGAAAAACAGTCTTTATTTTGATCTGGGTGAAAATCAAACTGGAAATAGACTTGAGATTATTACACTTTTCTGTATATCAGTTACACCTTGATTTTTTAATAGATTTATTTTTTTATTGTTTTTGACAGAGAGAGACAGAGAGAAGGGGGAGGGCCCAGAGCAGCCTCCATAGTTGCACATCATTAGTTTTTTACATAGTTTAATTCCACAGGTGGGGGTGGAGCTGCACAGGGAAGGAACCGACCAGGGGGCCAGGGGAGGAGGGTCGAGGGGTCAGAGCCTCTGGCTCGCCTTGATTTTTTTTAAGTAGAAAAAAGTGAAATTCAATCTAAATGCAATACCCCTCTTTTGGACTAGGGGTGCCAAGTTCCTATGTCAGTAAAGCCTCTTAAGACCATTGTGCTTTGTGTGAATTCAGACCAGGAAGTATTGACTTGGTCCAAGTTCATATGAAAAAGATTTGAAGGTTCTAGTTGACCACAAACTCATGAATGTCAATCATGTGATTCAGCTAGTATCAAAAGAATACATGACTCAAAATTCTAGTGGTAAAAACATAGTGCCCCCGCCCCCCGAAAGGAAGTAATAGACACCTAGCTCAGTGATCATTGCCCCATTAGAATGGATAAATTTTTTAATGTATTAATGAAACTGACATTTTACATGGCAAAATGTAAGAAGGGAGGCCATCCAGCCTGGACTTTGAAGTCATTCCAGCTTGGGTTCGAACCCCACATCTACTAAGGACCTGTTGAATGGTCTCAGGGAAATAGTGTCACTTCTCTGAGCTCAGATTCCTTATCTATAAAGTGGGGTTACTAACAGCACCAGCCTTGAAAGGCTGTTGTAAGAACAAAATGCAGTACTGTATGTCATTGACTTGGCACAGTGCCTGGCATAATAACCCCCCATCAGTGTTAGTTATTATTGGTGATATTATGAACCATCAATTCCAGGGTGGGACCTCCTTCCATGTCATCTCCATGGGATTCCTGAGGAACTTCCCTTTCTGAGGAGCTGGGGAAGTTGTGTAATCATTTGCCAAGAGAACCGAGTTGCCAACAACTGCCCCCGCCCCACTGACCTAGAGATGCCCCAGAGCTCACACCGTCTCATTTCTCTGCACGAGCTGCTGAAATCAATGTGCAAGGCGGTGAGCAGGCAGAGGAGGGGGTGTGTGTAGGAGTGAGGAGATGAAGAAATCGAGAAGCTGGCAGAGCAACGACAGGAGCTCATTGACTAACTCTCCCCAAAGGCCAGCTGGGGAGGCCTGTCATTAACTCGCTTTATTGTCTACATTTTCTGCCTCACTGGCTCATCTGAGGAGGCAAATGGGAATGTGCTCTATGTCACTCCTTGCGTGGACATTGCTTCATTGGCTTCTGGAAGTAGGAGGAGCTGGAATCACTGAAAACATTGACTGCCCAGGAGGCATTCAAATGCATGAGATGGAAAAGCGGGTGTGCACAGAGCGTGACGTTTGTCCAGGGACCTCATCCTCAATGAATCCTGGTAGATTCCACTCCACCCTGCCTTTTTCTGAGCCCCAAGTCTCCTACCTCTGCTATTTAGAGGGTCAATCTTGTCCTTTCTGACCAGGTTCACATAGCTCAGCCTTTGCATTAAAAAAAAAAGTATCTGTATGGTATTCCCCCACAAGTGGAAGGGAATTGTGGCATGAACTTTTGTATGTAGACATGGATGTGCTGCTTATTAGCCAGGCGACTTTAGACTCTCTGAGCCTCAGTCTCCTTGTCTGTAAAATGGGAATGACTACATCTGCCTCAAAGGGCTGGGTGAAGATTAATAGCGTTATTCTCCATATTGTGCATTTATCAGACCCTAAGTGCTTAAATACTAGTTATCTCAATGTAACACTCAGCACAGTTCAACAAGGTCGGTACTGTTAGCATCATCATTTTGAGGATAAGGAAACTGAGACACAGAAAGGTTAAGCAACTTGTCTAAAGTATTAACACATCTCTCTCTCCCACTCTCCCACAGGGAATGCATATATTCCTATGACTTTCAATATTATCTATAAACAGTGAGTCCTATGTTTATTTCTCTAGCTGCACCCTTGTTTCTGAGGTCCAAGTTTGTATAGCCAATGACCTACTTGACTTGTGAACTTGAGGGTTAAACAGATCTTTTAAACTTAACTGTTCTCAGATAGATGAAGACAATGAAGTGATTTGCCCAAGGTCAAACAACGAGGGAGACACCCAAACAGAATGTGAACCGGGGTCTCCATCTGCAAAGTATGTACTCTTGGAAACATACTGTCTATCTATGAATTGATTCTCTTTTCAAAATATCCTTCTCTGTTCTCTGGCTTATACCCTAAGTCAGATTTACCAGGCCTTACTCCTGGACTACTGGGATACTCACCAAACTACCCCAACCGCTCTTTCTCCCATGCAAAAGAGGCTCTGGGCATCTGCCTCATGGGGCACCAAGAAAGAAATGATCTATAAGGACAGAGAGAAGCCCCAAAGAGGACTTAGAGAGAGTCGTGGGAAGGAAGCACTGCGAAGACAACTTGTCTCCTTCCATCAAAAGTTACACACCCTGCTCTGTGGCACAGGAATTATGTCCTTTTGAATTCCAGTGCGTGTGGGATGTTAGGGAGGATCTGAGCTTCCCCCAATAGTTAGAGTATGTGGTAGCTCTCATTTATCCAGGCTACCCTAACCTTTCTCCATCTGCCATGCACCTCCCCCCTCCTTGCTCAGTGTTAAGCTTCTCTGTAGCAGTTTCTATCATTTTCTCCTCCAGTTTCATCCTCAGTGTGGCGCAGGCTCATACACTCAGGTGGGGTAGGCTACAAGGCAGAAAAGCCCTTCTTGACTTTCTAAAGAAAATTCAATGGAGAAAACTTACACTTTCTCAATAATGTATGCCATGAGTCTGCCCTGTTTGGAATTGTGAGTTCTCCATGGTTTTTATGGCATAGAGAGAAAAAGCATTTTACTCAGAATCACCAAGGGTTGACAGTAAAGCCAAAGCTTGACCTTGGGTTTACACTGCTTTCTGACGATTCCTTTCACATTGGACCAGCCAAAGGCACACGGGGCTTTCCTGAGATAACTTTATATTTGACATTATCAAAGGTCCATTTACACGCATTGGGTCTCAGTCCTCCTTGGGAATCAGCCACAATGTGATCATGGGCAGAAAGTCAAACCTCAGGGCTTCCCTACTCAGCTCCTTCTCTGCTTCAGATCACGTGGAACCAAACCATGCACTCATTGGCCGATGTCAGCCTAGGAAAATCTAAAAGAGCTTTTAAGGATAAAAGATGGAACCCAGGCCTCTCCTTCTGCAAACATGGTGGCGATACAGGAACCAGTTAGTTAAAGAGAGACCAGCTTTACATGAAAAGTTCAAAGAGATACTGGGCACTCAAAGTGGATAGAGAAGGGTCAGGAAGGGTGGGATGAAAGAAAGCTAAGCAGGGATTTAGTTCCTCCCTAGTCACAGGCATTGCCATCTGCTGATAATGTGACTTCGGGCTACTTAGTAAACCTCCCTCATATTCCATTTTCTCATTTGTAATATAGGGGATATAATAACATCAAGATCACACGGTTAGTGGGTGGCTTATGTGAGTTGTAGCATATAAAGAATTAGGATGGAGCATGGCACAGTAAATTAACTTTATCATTGTTGTCACTTCTGTTAAGTTTCTTCTTTGGCTACTCTTGATGAGGACTGTCTAATTGCCCCAAGACCTGCTTGTCCAAGGTCAGGACTGTTAGTATCACTCATCCTGCCTTGGCCAAATACTCTTTTCTTCAACAACTGGGCCAGTTGGAAAGTACAGATCCAGAAATGACACCTTATTTGGTCTGCAAAAGAATTCTCTTTTCCTTCCCATCACCATTCTCTCCCTTCCCTCTCCCGCCCCCACCCACCCCCATCTCTCTCAGTGGAAGCTTTGTGATTCGCTGTCCTTGGTGCTGACTTATTTTTCTCCTTCACTTAGAAGGGGAAGGAAACTATGCAAATGAAAAGA
Organism: Craseonycteris thonglongyai; assembly: GCA_004027555.1. Lineage (NCBI taxonomy): Eukaryota > Metazoa > Chordata > Mammalia > Chiroptera > Craseonycteridae > Craseonycteris > Craseonycteris thonglongyai. The sequence goes on along the minus strand of PVKE010000027.1, from coordinate 259,249 downwards.
CAAGTATTGCCACACAACTCGTGAGGGCTGAAGCTGGGGGCATTCCCCAGGTTAAACGGTATGCCCACTGGTATGGTCAGTGCTGCCACAGTGCCCTCAGAAACATGCCCTGAGATGCTGACCTGGACCTGAGATGCCGGTCCAGACGCTGCCCCTCCCCACAGCCATTGGCGTGGGAGCACAGGGTACAGGCAGCTAGTTCCTTATCTGGGTGCCCCAGGGACTGCTATTGGCAGAGTGATGGCTCCACGGGGACCCTGGACGTGGAGCCCAAGCAGGATACACAGGCCGGAGATAAGGCCAAGAACAGAGTCCCTTTGGCGCTCAGGTGCTGTTCGTCAGAATCGACAGCCCCACAGCCCTGGCCGGTGACAGGCACAGGGTGATAACAACGCCGTAGGATCAGCAGCCTTGGAGGACGGGCTGTCACTGGCTTCCAGAGATAAGGGAACAATGAGCAACCCCTCCACTTAGGGAGGGGCCTGCACAGGGCAAGACAGAAGGGCTGAAGCTTGTCTCTGACCCCATATCTCACCAGGGTGCCCCCTCCCAGCAGGCCCCTGGAGTCCCCTCCTGCCACCTCAGACCCCTGGCCCCCATTCTATACCCACTGTCCTGACCCCCACTCTCTGGAGTTCATCATGTTATCTCTAGAGAAGGTGTTCGTGGATGATAACAGACAAGAGGTTCCCTTCCCACCTCCCTGCCCTACAGAGGCTGTTGAGGGAGCGAAGTGGGGGGTGGGGGCAGGGACAGGGCTTCCCCCAGATAGTTCATCCAGGCCGTGGACTCTGCATTAACAACTGGTCTCTATGATCACACCCCTTGAGTCAGCCTCAGAGGAGTCAGGAGGCTGGACGTGGAGATGTGAGCAGTGTTTTCTGATGTTTCCCCAGCCCACCCTGATGGAGCAAAGCTGCTGACCCCACCTCGGGCCCTAGTTTAGGACGGTTCTACTGCCCCTTGCTCTTCCCCGCTCCTCTCCCTACCATGGTCACAGCAGCCATAAAGTCGGGTGTCAGGATGGTTCCAGTCCTTTCCCTTGCCCAGCTTTGATCTTAGGGATCGTAGGTTGAGTCACTATACTATCTGGCCTCAGTTTCCTCCCCTGTAAACTTGATTACTAACATGCGACTATCAGATCTGCCAGGTGGTATGAAGTTCCAACAAGACAAATGCACGTATGGAGCAGGGAGGCCTGAGATTTACCGTCCACAGGACGGGACCACAAAGCAGAGCTGCGGCTCAGCCTGCGTGTCAGCTCTGCCCGCCCGGCTCCCCAGGCGGCGACGTAACCCTTCTCGGGTTTCCCATTTTTATTCTTTCTGCTCTGCTCCTTCCACACCTGTGCTGTGACACCTCATGAGTCCAGTCTCTCAGCTCGCCTGTCTCTGCCATGCCCTCCTGTCTTTGTCCCTGTCACTCAAGTGGTTCTTGTTTCTGTCTTTCCACTGGTGGCTTGTGAACATACGGGAATCTCATTCTGCCTCTTCACTGGTAGCCAGTGGAGGACGTGCACGAATAACTATTTGTCCAGCCCATATTCTAATACTGTTGTGGATGACTTCGGTGTTGCTGTGGATAACCATCCAGCATCCTGGCTTCACAGTATTTTGACCTTCAGAAGTCCAGTGACCTTCATCCCCTGGCCCTTCAGTTTGTAAGCATGGATACATTCTAAACATTGTTATCACCCATGGTCTTCCCATCTTTGAAATATACTGTCTGATAATAGCCTCCTATGTTGTCAGCTCTCCAATTCCACCTGCTTTCTCTTTAGCATCACAAACATCTCCAGGGCCTTACCGCTTCCATCTCCTAGCAACACACCTGCCCGCTGCTTGCTCTAGACCATTTCTACCTGGTTGAGATCCCTAATTCATCAGGTCAAACCAGTACTGTCCTCCTTCTTCTGCCCTCGTTAATTCACTTACTCACCCATCCACTTACTGATCCAACACATTGTTATCAAGCATCTGCTATGTGCCAGACACACTGTGGGGTTCTAGAGAGACCACGATAAGCAAGACATACATTGGTTCTCCCCTAGAGCCCAGAATCTAATCCAGTCCAATTCACTCCGAGCTCTTACACTTGGGGTGCTCAGTGTGCCTACATGTTTTAAGTTTCCAACGTTCTCTGAATGCTCATTGTTGCCCAAAGTCCTTCCCCATGTTCTCTATATTCCTCCTCCCATTTCCCAGTGACTGTCACTGATCACTTCCTCATTCTTAAGCCTCCACTACAAAAAGCTTTACGGAATCTCTTTGGCTTGGTCTTGCTTTCTACATCTCTGCAAAAAAAACAACAACAACAAAAACAAAAACAAAAAACCCACAAAAACACCAGAAGCCACCGGGTCTATTCATTCTGAACAGCAAGGTTCCACTATCCGTGGTGTAAGAGCAGGGGCTGTTATCCCCCCACAACATGTGGGTTCTAGTCTGGCCTCTGATCTGGTCTTACTGGGTGACCTCAGTTGAGTCTCAAGATCCCCATCTTTTAACTGGTTGCTGCATTTGGATCAGTGGAAATATTACTGAAGCCACGACTCCCCCATTCCATCAACAACTTCAAGAAGTTCATAGAGTCCCCAAAGCCCAGTTAAGAGTCTGTATGTTACTATGCGAATTCCACAGGTCTTCTCAACTTTTTGGCCTAAGAATGGCTGGTTTATGTTGCCTTCAATCCCTATACCAACTTTGTCCCATCAGGGCACAGAGAGTCAGGAGACAGTCGCCTGGTTCTGACTGTTGGCGAAAGGCCTCAATCCTCCCCACCACGGGCCTCTCCCAAGGGCTGCTGAGTGACATGGCTACTAGCTTCCCCCAGATCAATGATCCAAGAGAGAGCGGGTGGAGGCTGCACATCTTCTGTGACAGCCTCAGGAGTCCCATGCACAATCTCCCATTGGTGATAGAGGTCAGCCCCCTCGCAGGAGAACGGGAACTGCCCCCCCAGGATGGCTTCTGGGAAGTGAGACTCACCGGGGGCCTTCTTGGAGGCTGGCGACTGTGGGCGACGTTCTCAAGGAAACCACGCTCATTCACAAGTTGGGAGTTTCTCATTTATATCTGCCTGTGTTCTAGGGGACACCTGTTCATCATTAATTGTACACTTCTCTTTGCATTCCAGCTCCATGAGCCTCTCTAGCAAAGCACAGTCCTCTTTTGTGATAAATGCAGGGATGTAAGTATTATTCTGTCAAGGTACTGATAACAGCCAGCCCTTATGTGGCAGTTTCTATGTGCTGGGTACTTCCTAGTCATTTTATATATGTGATGTAAACAAACAAACAAACAAAAACAAATAGCCATTGTCAATATAATGAGAATGAGTATATGACTGGATACTTTCTGGACAACCCTCATATTTATTCATTTAACCATCACAAAACCCAGAAGTTATCATGACCCTCACCCCTATTTTACAGATGAGAAAACTGAGACACACAAAAGTGAAATACCTTCTTCCAAGGCCACACAGTTAGCAAGTGCCGAAGCAAGGACTTGAACCAAGACAACGGAGGGAGTAGCGCTCTTAACCACTGCACGTGAGCACCCGCGGGAGGTCTGTGGATGGTGTGGGCTGTGGGAGCTGCCAAGTTCTCCTGCGAGGTTTAGAGAGGACACCCACATGTAAGGGCAGCAGCCAAGGAGGAGCCTGGGAAGGAGGCGGGGACAAGCGAAGAGGCAGGGACAGGGGCAGGAGCTGTGGAAGGACTGGACTGGGCCAGAAGCTACACAAGCCACCCAGTGGTTGAGGAGTGTGAAGATGACATGAAAGCCCCTGGGTGAAGCCGTTTGGGAGGTGGGGCGGGGATCCCAGGTTACAGTGGGTTGGGAGATGAGGCATCAGGGCAAGACCACTCTTAGGAGAGAGGCTGGCTCTCAGTGAAGGGGGAAGCAGTGTGGTGAGTGCAGGGAGAGAGGGAGAAGGGCCATCCCAGCACAACATGAGGGGTTCAGGTCCAATCCCAGCCCGGGTCCCCACCTCCTCCTGCTCAGGCCAAGCGAGCAGAATCTGCCTGGCAAAGACTCATTCTCCATCCCAGAAGGAAACCTCATCCCCTCCTCCTCCCTCCACCTCTTAGTGAGTGCCCAGGGAGGCCAGAAGACACAAATATTTGCTCGGCTTCTGCCCTTCTTGTTCAAATAGGTCGTTCGCTGTGGGGCTGGAGGCTGTCTACTCTGGCAAGAAAGTGAGAAATCAGTGTGGGAGGATGAGTGTGAAGGAGGAGACGTTGATCTTGGGACCACGAATGAAGTCCCCCAAGCTCAGAGCTGCTGGAATCCATGAGCTCATCGAAGCAGCTAAATAACACGCCTCTCCTTTACACGACATCTGTTCAAACAAAGCCAACCTTTCTTCTCACGTCAGTCGCCACTGTACCCCGTGCCTGTCCTGCCTGTCTGTGGTTGCATTAGTCCACGAGGGGTGTGTGTTGCTGCCGCTCTGTACCCCAGGCTGCAGGGTCGTGTGTTGTTTCAGCCCGGTGTGTTGTCATGTTGTGAACATGACCGTGGCCACGGGGTTCTCTGAGGCTGTGCCCTGTATGGGTTTCTTTTTGCGAGTATGTAGGAGTGTGTGTGTTGCTGTGGACTGCACGTGTGTGTGTCTGTCTTGCTGTGTAACTCTATTGTGTGGTGTGTGGCTATGTCATCGAAAGACTCTAAAATGTCTTATTCCATTCTGTGACAATCTGTGCCCCTGTGTTAATGTGAGTTGGTATGTTGCTATGTGTGAGTTGGTGATTCACTCTGACACAGCTCCTTTGTGTGGGTGTGTTTGTGTGTGCACACACTGTAAATTGTCACAGAGTTTGTACATAGCTATATTATGCCATCTGGTCACGTGCAAAGGTACTTGGACAGTGGTATGATTGAGTAACTGTGAATTGGGTATAGTGCTACATAGAGTGAAGTCACATGCCTCCGTGAGAGTGTTTTAGTAGGACATCTTGTGTGATTGCGGGTGTGAACAGTGGACCTAAATCTCCGCTTTCCCTTCCCAGTGGACCAGGGTCACCCTTAGGAGCATTTGGTCAGAAGTGGCGGACGGGATTGGATGGCAGATGGAGCCAGGCCACCACTTCTCCTAAATCCTAAGATGGGTCAGCCCAGGGTGGGGGCAACACCCCAGAGGCAGCCAGCCCAGTCGCTGGACAGGAGAAGGAGCCTGGAGAGAAGCGAAGTGGTCAGATAGTGGCAAGGAGACAGATGGTCAGGGGGCAAGGGCAGGGCCCGGGGATTCTGGAACTGACCGGCACTCTCCTGCTGCCGCGGTGAGACAGTGGTTTAGACCAGCAGCCCCCGCGCATCGGAATCGCTGGGGGATACGTATGTGCATGCAGGCTCCTAGGCCCACAACCAAAGGCTCTGCTTCAGTAGGGATGGAGCAGGGCCCTGGTGTCTGCATTTAAAGCAAGAATCCTACCTAGCCAGGGGACCACACTTTAAGAGACACTGGACTCCAGGCAGGCTAGGAAAAGATGCTGAGAGCATGAGGCACAGTAAGGCTCTGGAGCTGAAAGGTGGAAAAAGAAGGGGAAAAGGGAGGAGAGATGGAGAGGGAGAGGCAGCAGGTGCCCTGGGTGCCCTGTCTGTATCTCCCAGGCTGCCCCATGTCCACCTGTGCCAGATGCTATGGGCTCTGCCCCCAGCAGGGCAGGGGGCAGCCTTCAGTCACCGATGTACCAGAGCGAGAATAAATGGCCACTTCCTCAGCTGGCCCAATCAGAGGGGACGGCCTCCCAGAGGTCCCCAGTGGGACGGAGCCCCAGTTGCCCTCCGCAAAGCCTGCTCATAACCACCTCTCCCATTTGTGTTTGGCTCCTCTCCCTTCTCCATCTCCCTTGCTCTCCTGCCGGTGCTTTCTGGAATCACCTGCCACCTAAACTGCTAGCACCCCACATTCTTGTCTCAGGGTTGGCTTCTTGGGGATCCCAACCCAAGACAGGTGAGGAGAAGGAATTCCAAAGCTCCTCAGTGTGACAAATTAAGGGGTCCTGGACAGAGTTGACCCAGGGAAGAATGCCTAGGGATGGGGTGTCCCCACTCTAGCCCCCCAATACCATGCCTTTATGGGGAGGGGCCACAGCACCTGATTCCACCCTCTGAGAACAAATGGTGAAGGTTCTCGCCATGTACCCACTTCCTCTCTGGTCTTTGAGGTGACTAATCCATTCAATTGATCCTTAGACATCTCTGCTTCCAAATGTTATGCTCGAGGCCACCATCTATGGCCCCCTGGCCTGGCAGCCAGCAGGGGCACCGTCCAGGGCCACCCATGTCACCCCTGGCCTGGGAGGCAGCACCAGGTCCAGGCAGGATCTGCCGAACACTCCAGCAGCTCCGCTTCCAGAGGCTTCCTTCCAGCTCCATCTGGATGGGATTCCTGGACTCAAGACTGCTTGGGGCGGGGTCTGCCCTGTCAGACGCGGCCGTCTCTCTGGGCAGCCCCACCATCTGCTTTGGCAATTTCCTGCAGGAATGTACTGCGTGAGAAAGGCCCATCCGTGATGCATCCTGGCTGCCCAAAGGTCAGCCCCTGTGAGGAGAGTGGGGCTTTGTTCTGGGGTCAGCTCATAGGTGTGAAGGAGGATTATTATCAAATGAGGAGGAACGCAGGTGATTCTCCAAGAGAAAGGATTCTGGAGCCTTAAGTTCATGAGAGTACAATTGCCTCCCCTCCGCCCCATTCTCCAGAGGAGGAAAGTGGTGGCTCAGAGATGACTGAGGTCTTACCCAAAGTCACACAGCCAGCAATGGAAAAGCCAGGACAGAAATCCTTCCCCTTCACAGGAGCCACTGCTCAGCGGCTACTGTCTTCGAGAGAGCCCCCAAGACAGAGCACTGGAGGGCAGTCTCCGGGACCACTGGCCAGGGCCACAGAGTGGACAGAAGGGACCTCTACTGCTGCTCCCACTGGCCGGGCGTGGCTGCAGAGGGGACAGTGGAGGCAGGATGAGCAGGGACACTCCCCTTCCAGCCATCAGCCAGCCCAGGCCTGGGCAGGAGCTGCCCTGTATCACCGCCCGTCCAGGTGACAGCCGGAGTCCAGATTGGCAATTAATTACCGCCTGGCAGCCCCTGGCTCCCGCTCCCTTCTGCTCAGCCAAGTGTGTAATGAAAATGGGACGGAAACAGACTCCTCTGCCCAGAGGGACCTGGCCCCTCAGCAGACCGTGGGGTCCAGGAGAGCCGGGAAGAGGCAGCGGAGGTGGAGCGGTGAGTTCATGAAAACAATGAGCTTCTTCGGACGCCCCATGCCTCGCCTGTCCCTGACTCGGCTGCTCAGAAGTGGCTCTTTCCCATCAGCTTGAGTCTAGGACTATGGCTGATATTAATCTTCGACGACTTTAATGTGGTGGGCAGTGTCCCATGCACTTGACAGTCACTGTCTCTTCAAATTCTCAAGCCAGCTCTTGGATGTGTTTTTGTCCCTGTTTACAGATGAGAAGGGTGGAGGCCCCGGGAGGTGACATGGGCACTTGGGGGACGGTGCAGCCTTGTAGTTGGGATACAGGCTCTGGACTCAGACAGGCCCCGGACCACAGATTGGCCAGGGGCAAGCTTCTTAACTTCCCTGGGCCTGTTTCCTCATCTACAAAGTGGTGATGATGGTCATACCTTAAAAAGTTGCTAGGATGGGGTTTGACGCGAAGCATTTGGTAAGTGGTAGCTCTGTGGCTTTAGAGGGTAGGCGTTGCTATATCCTGTTCAACCATAACTTTAAAATAGTAAACGCACGATTTGAAAGCGGATCATAATGTGCACCCACTCCTTGTACCCTATGCACACAACAAGCATCACAAGCAAGTGAAGAACGCTTCTGTAAGGAATCGACACGAGAGTTCGAGTGGCTAATCAAATGCGAGCCTGTATTGGGTGCGCTCCCGGGCGAGATTCCCGGCCCCAGAAGAAGAGGGGGTCCGAAGCAGTCGCGCCTCGGGAAGGGAGGGGGCAACGTTTATAGGGCTCTGGGGTGGGGGAGAGGCGATCAGGCGGTTAACGGCTGGTGTCCCTATATGGTGTTGTTGGTTGAGCTTGCGCCTTCCGGGTGGCTGCATCCGGGTGCTAAGGCCAAGCATCAGCCGTTTGGGGAAGTCCCTTTGCCCCATCCTGTTTGCCCAGGCCCCCGATGCCCACCTACCTTACAGCTTCACTCACAAAATTTCAGGCACGTTCTGAATCTTTTCCTGCTGTTTGCTCTCCCTGCTCACCACTCAACAACACTTCAGCGGGGCATCCTTTTTCTGTTCTTGGTATTAAGAATATAATGGGAATTTTTGCACATTCCCAGATGAGCCGTGTAAATTCTGCTGCTGAATTTGCCTTTTATAAAACTCAGACATGCACCTCTGGTAGAGAGTCCTAGAATCATCCCCTCACTTGGTTGAGAAATCATGGCCCCAGAACAGGGGAAATGGGCCCCACTGGACATCCCGGTGGATGCCTGGTGACTTAGTGCACTAACAGGAAGCGCTCCATGGCATTCAGAAGACAGGTCATACACAATGAGAGTGAGCAGGGGTTCCCCCTCCTCCACTCATGGCTTTCTGGGGGTGTCTTGTCTCTCCCCAGCTTCTGACCTGGGTGGAAGGGGGCTGGGGTAATTCATTTTTGCAGCCCTGCACCCAGCACAGAGCCAGGGGTGGGTGAAGGCTGAATAAAGGAACGAATGAAGAAATGATGAACAGCACCTTATTTGGAGGGAGCTGGAGAGTATAAGGAGGGATGGAAAAACAATTAGCGAGTCCTCTCTATTCTCAGCTCCTTTAGAATGCGGATTAATCTCTATATTCTTTATGAAACATCTCCAAAAAAAAATTAAGTGAAAAACAAAACAATAGTGCACTAGAGGGTGTAGACTGTGTTACCTTCTGTGTAGAAAATAAAAAGAAAGCGGAAGTGAGAATATATATTTGTGTTTGTTTATAGATTTGTACTTGTATAAAGATGGAAAGATGGTTCAGAAACCAGTAACGGTGCTTAGAGGAGAATCAGAAGGTGGGTGAAGGGAAAACAGAAGTGAGAGAAAGAGTATTCACTTCATACATTATACATATACACTGTCCAGAAGGTATCCAGCCATGAAACTGTTCTCATTATATTGACAATGGCTGGATTTCCCCCCAGGGGTCATATATATAAAAATTTATTTAAATTTAAAATAAAAATTAAATTTTGATTAAAAAATTAAACATACAAAATATACATATTTTAAATTTCTGAACCAAATGAAGTAAAAAATAAATCAAGAAAAGGAAAACAAAAATACATAGGACATTTCTGCTCCATGAAAACGCTGAATGAGTCACGCTCTTGCTTGCTGCCAGTGGAGGGAAAGGCATGTTTAGTCCATCTTCTCAAAGACTTAGTTTAATTAAGGGCTTGGCGGTCTCCTCCTAACCTATTGATCTTGGATCATTAGGCGAATTCCCAGAAGCCCCAGCTTTCTGAAATTGTTTCCCTAAACTCCACATCTCTCTTGTCAGCAGCGTCTGCACCCTTCCCTGAGTGGCTAGCAGGGCTAGAGATGGCAGGAGAGAACTCTGTGCATGTCTGGACCACAGAAATGAGCATCCACGAGAGCGGGGTGGGAAGCAGTTCACTCTGTGTGGCAGCATCAGCGATCCCGCTGAACTGCTGGAGAGGAGGCTGCTGAGCCACTGGGGTCAGGACACAGAGGGCCTTGCAGGCTGTGAGTTGGGGACGGGGCTGATTGGGAAGGTCAGACATGGCCTGAGTACTCTAGCAGGTAAGTATGCCCACAGGTGCTGCCGTCAGTGTCTGGGGATGCCGGCGCACACACCTGGATGGCCCCATTGTGGCCCCATTGTCCTGAGTGACAGGGCCTCTTTCTGAGTCCCACCTGCCGCTCACAGCCCCCCTTGGGCTCAGGAACAGAAGAGAAGGGGCAGAGGGACTGGGTTTCCGGCTGTCTCGCTCAGACCCTCTTCAACTTGAGTGAGGAGCAAGCTGGGGCTTTTCAGCCAATCACCAAGCCCACTGTAATGAGCCTTAATGACTCCTGATTGCTCCTTTGTCTCACTGGGCCGGCTCTTAGCCCCACTTCCATCTGAGGCTGGAGGGAGGGGGAAATGGGGCCATGACAACTAATGTTCACCCCTGGATTTCTCTTTTATGAGAAACACACGAGGTGGCGGGCTGAGCCATCCACCCACCCTCCCCCTCAGAGATCCAAGTGCCAGGGTGGGTGTGAAGGTGATTAGAACCAGTTCCCACAGTAGACAGGACTTTGTAGTTTGCAAGGCATACCGTATCTGACCATGGCGCAGGATCACATCCCTTTTTGATTGAGTGAAGCTGGGAAAGGGGATAGGGTGCCATCACAGAGAGTAGAGAATGGAACCAAGTGAGGGATCATTCATTAATTCAATCAACAAACATTTATTGAGCACCTACTATGTGTCAGGCACTGGCTAGGTGTTCCATATAAACCCAGAGCTTTTTCATTTGGGATAACAATAAGCATAGCTCGCTTTTATTGAGCGTTTATTAGGTGCTGGGTGCTTTGGTACCTACTTTTCATGTGGTGACTCATTAGTTCTCCACCAACATGTGAAACAGGTGCTCAGATGGGGTAGGAGGGGTTTCTGTCTGTCTGTCCTGAATAGGCTGACCAGATGTACCATTTTAAATGGGACAGAAAACAACAGTCCTGTCCAGTTTCAAACGGTATGTCTGGTCAGCCTACTGACACCTTGAAAATAGCCCAGTGAGACGAGGTTATTTGGTGGTGGTGGGGGGACCCAAAAAACCCAGAATTTATTTATAAAAACTTGTGCATCTATTCTTACTTGTTTAATCTTCAGTCATTGAGATGTTTTTCCTCTGCTCGCAACAGTTTTTGAACTCGTCAATTTTGATGCCTTTTAGTGCTTCTGAAGTTTTTTGTTTCACCTCTTCCACATCAGCAAAATGTTTCCCTCTGAGGACTTTTTTCATCTAGGGAAACAAAAAATGTCAGGGTGAGATCGGTGAATAGGGAGGATGGGGCTTGGGGGTCATGCTGTTTTTGGTCAAAAACCGCTGAACATTCAGGGCAGTGTGGGCAGGTGTGTTGTCATGCTGCACGTTGTTCCTGTAAATCACCCATCATGAAATGGGCAAACTCACTGAAAGGGTCTCCAAAAAAATTCACTGAAGCTGCACGCAGCCCCTCACCACAACACCAGCTGGTACACGGATGCAGATGGGTTCCTAGAACACTCACCTAGCGGGGGAAGCCTGTACAACAAGGGGCCCGCCCTCCAAGAGATCATTTCAGTTTTTTCAGGGGTCCCCCCTTATTGTTCACAAATAGGGGGGGTTGGAAAGAACAGGACTGAGGGGCTAAGGAGATAAGAGGGGGGTCCAAAGAAGAGGGATGACCTCAAGATAGATGACCACATGAGCAACTCCAGGAGGTCTGATCAAAGAACTCACATTCGATCCTGAGGAGCTGACTAGGACACACACACACACACACACACACACACACACACACACGGATTGCACACAAAGTAAAAGCCTCTTGCATATTTTCCTTTAGGCTCCATGTGCAGCTCTGTTCACTGACAGTTCAATCCCGAGTGCCTCACCCCTTTCTCCCTCTGCTGGGACACAGTTTGGGGACAATCATTTTGTCCCCATTTAACAGTTGAGTAAACGGAAGCCAAGAGACCTGGCTCACTCAACCAAGAGCAGCAGAGTTGACTCCAGAGCTGAAATCTGAACCAATGTCTCCCTCAGGCTGTCCCTGGAGCCACTGGACATGAGACCAGCCTTGGTACCCTCAATACCTTGCAGGCAGGGGTGGACAGCCTCAGACCCTCACTGTAGAGCAGCAAGCCCCTCCCCCTTTCTGTCCTCCCCACGGCCCAGCTTGGCTCAGAGCTATTAACCAGGTCACACTGGCTTGTCCCAGTCCAATAGTTCCCTTAATTGCCTTTTTATAGCATGCCGTACAACTGTTCATTACGCTGTCATATTTCCCCTCGAAGGCAACAGTGGGGGAGCCGAACCGAGGCTGGGGACCCAGTCAGGTGGCAGGGGCTGTGTGGGGCACCAATGTGTGAAGCTTATTTTCTACTTGGTCAGAATGAATTAAGCGCATGCTTCTCACACTTGAGTAATACGCAAGCTGCTTCTACAGGGGGAAAATAAATCACAGCCCCCTCCCAACCACTGATGAATTATTTTTATTACACTTTCACTAAAATAGGTACAAACATAAAGCTACAGAGACAGCCTCTATCCTTTTAGCTCCCTGAAACTGAAAAAGCCCAGACAATGTATCCATGTGACACAAAGAAAGCTACAAAGTCAGAAATTTCAAAATAACGTGATTAATTTAATGTGATGGATGATATGGCGCTGAAATTAAATCGCTACTTGCCCAGGGAGCATGGTTCTGTGTGCTTCAGCATTTAGCACCCACTCTGTTCTTTTGTCATGAGGCCCATGATCATTAAAGCAGTATTTGGTCGTCCAGGAGGCCTAGAAAATCTGCTGGTAGATTTTTTTTCTATATAACATGATGTAAAATTAACCAATTCTGAGTGAGAGCTCACGCATGCCAGGTTAGGAAACAACTGATGTCCTAGGCACCTTTACCAGCAAGGCAGGCCTAAGCTGTCCTTTGGGAAGTGCTCTGTGTTCTTGAGGCTGGGAGACCCCAGACACAGAGCCCAGTGCCCCGAGACTGGACCTCACCCAGACTTTAGCGGCACAAGATCTTCGGAGCGCCTGCTCTATACCTGCCCTGTGCCTCCCCACCTCCGTCCTGGAGAAGTTGCCATGTAGTCAGCAGGAAATCGAGTGCCTCACATACCCTGGTCAGTGCCGGGAGAATGCTCGTGAGCAGACATGGAGATTTGTTTGGCCAGTGAGAACTGGGTTTGCCTGCAGCTCCTCCCTGGAGGCCAAGGCCCAGGCCCTTCCTGCAGACTCACCTAGGTGCTGAGGTTGTATGGAGAGCTCTTATCCTGGGCTTGCATCCAGGATCCGCCACTACTTAGCCGCAAGACCGTGAGCAAGTTACTCCCACATTCTGTACTCCAGTGTCCTCATCTGTGAGTGGACATGAAGCCAGCCCATGCTCACAAGGCAACAAGGAGAGAACACAGGCAAAGCACTTATCCTGGAACCTGGCATAGGACAGGCATTTGTTAAATGTTAGCACTGACCTCTCACCCGACTCCATTTCGGAGCCGAACTGGAAGAGGAAAGACGTCTAGAGTGGTCTCAGGCTGGCGGCCATGCAGCCATCGTGGGTGGGCTGTGGAGGATTTGAAACGGTGCAACATTTTGTGTTTCTGGAGAGAGGATCTCCAGCCTCATCAGGTGTCCAAAGGGGTTGCGACCTAAGAGAATCGTTGGCCACTGGGCTGGCACTGGTCAGGGGCTGGCAGAGGCCATCAGTGTCTCCATCAACTTGAGCGTCACAGCAAAACACCGGAGACGAGGTCCCTCACACAACAGGCATTTGCTTTCACACAGTCCCGGAGGCCGGAAGTCCAAGATCAAGGGCCAGCTGGGTCGGTTTCTGGTGAGGGGTCCCTTCCTGGCGTTCAGATGGCCACCCTGTCACAGGGCAGAGAGAGCAAGCCAGCTTGGGAATATCTTCTTACAAGGACACTAATCCTATTGAATCGGGTTCTCACCCTTTTGACCTTATTTAACTGTAACTACCCTGTTTCCCTGAAAATAAGACAGTGTCTTATATTAATTTTTGCTCCCAAAGGTGCGCTGGGTCTTATTTTCAGGGGAGGTCTTATTTTTCCATGAAGAAGAATACGGTACACATTTATTGTTGAACAACAAAAAAGGAAATTTATTACCTGTATACGGTACGGTAGTAGTTGTCATCACAAACCAGCATAACCAAACTGAATCCTACAGTATCAAGAATTTCTTGTCACTTCCTGTCTGCTCCGGCTGCGCTGCGACCAACAGTGAGCTGCGCGGTGGCGCCTGCCGCTATGGTCCAGAGTCCAGAGTTACGGTAGCTTCGGGGGGCCTTATTATCGGGGAGGTCTTATTTTTGGGGGGATGCCTTATATTTCAGCGAGAGGCAAAACTGTAAGTAGGTCTTATTTTCGGGGGGTGTCTTACTTTCGGGGAAACACAGTACTCCCTTAGAAGCCCTTTTTCCAAACACAGTCACACTGGGGGTTAAGGCATCACATGACACATTTAAGGGGTAGGGGACACACTTTCGTCTACAGCACTCAGTGAGGCAGGCTATTCTAGGTTTGTGTGAGGGAAGCTTTTGACCAGCACAGAGTAACCCTTGGTCCTTCTAAGCGAGGATCACCCCTGACCCCAATAATCCACGCCCCCATCATTGGTCCCCAACCTCCCCTCTCCCCCTGCTTGTGCTCATCCAACACCATTTTCCCATGCCCAGCCCTGCGGTCTTTGCCTGCAGCCTCCTCAGATGACCATGGACTGACCTAAGGATTGTGGGAATTTAAGGAGGCGATCCCTAGAGCTTTCCACACAGAGAGCACTCAATGAAGGTGGGTGCTGCACCTATGTGTTTGAAGGTGCAGGAGGCCAGGCCCACAGCCCCTTTGCATTCCTGGGGTCCAGGGTCCTTGTCATAGGGCTCGCTGGAGTCAGAGCCTCCTTGACAGCTCTCTCCCAGTGGACATACCGTAACCGGGGACCCACAGATTCCAAGGCGTTCAGACTGGTCTTGCAAGGAGTCCCTGAATCTGAGTGTGCACCCCAAGCCCGCTCAGAACAAAAACCACATCTCACACATGTGGGTATGACTGGCTTCCACCTATGTGGGAGATGGTGTGAGCACGCAGGGTAAATCCATTCGGAAGAGCTACGGAACTCAGAATTGGGAGCTGGAGTTTGGCCATGGTGTATGTGTGCTTCCTCAACCAATTATACGAAAAGTCCATGGGTAGGGGAAATGGTTGTGTGGCATGGATTTAAATTCAACCCACAAATGCTTACTGAGTGTCTGCTGTGTGCAGGGGACCCAGTGGGGAATGAAGTCGCCATGCTCTCTGCTGCCCATGGTCATAGGTTGTGTTCTCAGAAAAGGGCAGAAACGATGGATCTAACCCACTAAGTCTGGTCTAGGCTCCTCTATCAGTTCCAGGCAGCTTCTCCTGGTTTTAAAGGCTGCTGAGGGCCCGGCCTGAGTCCCCATGTCTCTTGTTCCCTTGCCTCTTTTCAGAGCCATCAGCACCCTGGCAGCCCAGAAGGCATGGAATCCATCCTCCCTTGCCCTGAGGCAGACCTCCCTGGACATGGTCTCTGATAGGACAGCCAGCCTCTGCTTGAATGCCCCCAGAGATGGCCGGCTGGTGACTTCAGCGAAGAAAACTGCTGATATTCAGCAAGCCATCCGTGCATTTGACTATGTTCTACCCAGATCTAGCAGAAGCGGCAGCCACACCCTCCATGGCCCCACCTGATGGGTCCCACCGAAGGCAGAAGAATCAGGGTCTTTGTTCCAGACCTGGGCTACCCACTTGCACCCCTCAGCCTGGTTGCCCCTCTCCTCCCTTGTGCCCATGGCTTCAGGTTTGTGGCACGGTGGGTGTGGCTTTCTCCAGGTGCAAGAAAAGCTCACCCATGCCCCAGCTTGAGAGGTGGAGGGGGACTTACAGAGCCAGTGACTGTCCCCTCAGCAGGAGAAGACAGCTTGCTCTGGAAAAGAAAGAGGAGGGCTTCTGTCTGGGATCATTCAGCCCCGAAATGATGCTCATGATGTTGGCTTTCCAGGCCATTAATTCAGGGGCTCTGTGCCCCACCCCCCATGTTGCTGCCTGCTCTGGGAGATAAGCCCAGTTCTATTTAACCCTATTTAGTCCCCCAAAGTGGCCTCCATTTCTATTGGCCGGGCTTTTAACCCCTTGAGTACTGAAGCCATCAAAATAGAGCTTGATCTCCTGCGGGGAGAGGGATGTGCTGTTCACCTGGGCCCAGGCTAGGGGACTGAACCAGAACACAGACCTGGCCCAGGCTAGGGGACTGAACCAGAATACAGACCTGTCTGCATGGGGCTTGGCAGGCATCCCATGAGCTCCTCATCCACCCCCCTCAGGCAGCCCAGGTCCCCCCAAGACCATGTGTGGCTCTGGGAGGAAACCCCCAGCCCCACTCGCAGGTTGGCAGTAGGAACAGCTCCCGCTCTCTCACCACACACCCACCCAGCACCCACTTTCTTCGTCACAGGTCTGGTTCCGACGTTGGCCACGAGGAAAGCTGTAGCATCTCTGTGTCCTTTGTGCCCTGCTGGCTGGCCCGTCTGCCTGGCATGTCCTGCTCGGTCTCCCTGCTGCCTTCTTCCAGCACGTCCCTTTTATGTCTCCCTTTGTTCTCTCCTCCTTTCCCCTTCAGTGATCATATAGGGGTATGCCTGCATTTGTGGATGCTTATTGGTCCCAGTGTGAATCGCTGTGTGTGTGTGTGTGTGTGTGTGTGTGTGTGTGTGTGCTCCTGTGTCTCTCAGTGTGTGGATGACCCTCCATGTGTATTCCTGTCCTTGTACTGCTGTGGGTCTAAGACTCTTATGTGGTGACTTTGCCCATGGGGATGGATCTCGGGGTGTCTCTCCTGGTTTCTTTATGTGGCAGGCAGCCTGGGTCCAAATCGTGTGTGTGTCTGTCTGTGTACTGGCGTATCATTGACCTGTTGTCAGTCTGTGTAAATCTGCCCTTGTGCCTTGAATCTGTGTGTCGGCCCTCGTTCCTTTGTGCATCTGTCATTCGGCTTGTCATTCTCTGTGTGTGAGTGTATGTGTGTATACGCCTGCGGTTTCAGCTCAGGGGGCCAAGCTGCTGCAAATTCTTCTCATGAGGGTGCCCCTAGAGGAGCTATTAGGAGAATTTGGAGGGTGGTGTGGCTTCATGAGAACACAATCCAGCTCATTACCAGCTAGGTAGGTCGTCCTGCTTGTCTCTTGGGGCTGCCCACTGGGTCCCCTGCCCTCTGCCTTACTCCTGACCTCCATTCCCTTCCCTTCAGGTTGACTGAAGGGGTGAGGACAGGGACATGGGACCGAGACAGAATAGTGTACCTTCCAACTCACTCCAACTCTCAGACCTAATTGCAGGCTTTTTCTTATACAGTTTTTCCCTAAACACAAGAAATGGCCATTGGGTATAGCAACAACAACAACAACAACACAATTACCACACAATGGGCACTTAGCATGTGCTGAACATTTTATATGCAAGATCTCATAGAATGCTCTCAACATGAGGCTGTTATTATTCACATCTGAGTGATGAGAAATGGAAGCTCGGAGACGTTAAATAAG
The DNA here is from genome assembly GCA_004027555.1 of Craseonycteris thonglongyai. Lineage (NCBI taxonomy): Eukaryota > Metazoa > Chordata > Mammalia > Chiroptera > Craseonycteridae > Craseonycteris > Craseonycteris thonglongyai. The sequence goes on along the minus strand of PVKE010000027.1, from coordinate 241,951 downwards.
TTGTCCAATGTCACACAGCCAGTACACAATGAAGCAGGGCTCTCCACTAAGGGGTGGGCTGCTTGGGAGCTGGCCACCCAGGAAAGGAGGGAAACAGACACATTCCTCTCCCACCAGCATCTAATTACAGCCAGAAGGACCTGAGTCTGACTTTGAATTTCATCTCTTTTGACAGTGAGGGGGCCGAATACCAAACAAACAGGGAGAGAGGATGGAAGGACAAGATGAGGTCATAGGGAGGAAGGCACAGGAGGGGCATCAGGATTCCTGGGTCCCAGCCTAGCTGTGCCCTGGATCTCTGTGACCTTGAGCAGGACACCTCACTGCCAGACCTACGCTTGTCCGTCTGCACACTGAGGATGGCAGTGAGGCTCTGGGGGGAGGTTTTAGGGAGGGCTAAAGGATGGCTGGACTGAATGCTCTGACTCTAGAGCACCTAGACTCTTGGAGAGCACAGACAGGGACCGTGCTTAGATCCTCTTGGTGATTAGAAGAAGCATGTGCATAGTAGGACTGTGAGAAGCTGAATGAACCAATAAAGGAATGAATAATGAATGGCCCCATTGCTCACTATCAAAAGAACATCACAGCCCATGAGGGAAAAAGAGAGGGTAAGCCCTTTGGACCCTCATAAAATCCATGAATTGACAATGACCAACGGATACATTGACTTGCTTGTCAGAGAGGGCCTCGGTGGCCACCTGCAGGTCTGGGGGGACGTTAGGGAGCCCTAGTCTCTACCCAGATCATCTGGTGGGGAACGAGAGAATTTCACCAGGAGAGGATGAGGATGAGGAGGTGGAGATCTTTGTCTCTAGGACTCTGGGGAAAAGGCGCTCTCTCCCCAGCATCAGGGGGTTAGGGGAGGGGGGTCTCTGTGTAGGGCAAACTCGGGTGGGAGGTCAGTTCTATCTCAAAGCCGCTGTGGAGGAGAGAATCTCTATGGTGGGGCAGGAGAATGTCTGTCCGTCTTTGTTCTGAGTCCTGGAGAAGGGCTCTCTACAAAGCTTTTCTTGTCGTAGTGGCTGGGGGGTGGGGGTGGGGTCGTGCCTTCAAGTCAGGGGAGGGTTCCTGTCTTGGTTTTTGCCAGGTAGACTCTTGGGAATTTAAGCGGTATCTGGGGAGGAATTAGGGACGTCTCTGTCCAATGTGGTGGAGGTTCCCTAACTGCAGAGGAGCTTCCGCCAGACTGAGGCGCAGGGGGTGAGGGGGCCGGGGGCGGGGAGGGGGCCTGTCTAGGCCTGGCCGCTCCATCTAGCTCTGGTCAAAGCCCTCAGGCCGCCCTAATTGTGCGCTGACGTGAGCTAATCCAGAAACTGCGGAGGTGGGGTGGAGGAGGCTGGGGTTCTGAGAGTCAGGGCCTCGGGAGGGGTGGAGATGAGGGGGCCTTCTCCTTCCTACAGATCCCCCCACCCCCCAGCCACCCCAGCCACAGCCGCTAGCCCTCCAACACCTGGGCTGGGACAGTCAGGTAGCAACGCGGGTCTGGGAGGGAGCCGAGCTGGGAACTCGCGCCCCCATCCGAGCAGCGACCCGCACGGAGACACTACTGACTCTCACACAGGCAAAAGCGCACGCAACGCGTTCGGAAGCAGAGACACACGAAATCCAGCACACACGCGCTGCGCACGCACAGCACTACCCACGGACAGAAGAAACACGGCGACCGGCTCTCACCCTCCGCGTCCACGCCATCCAGCTCGGAGCACTCGCGGATGCAGGACCAGTCTTTGTCTGCCTCTTGCACGCCCCCACGCAGTGGAGAGCGTCTAGGTCGTCCCTGTCCCCGCAGCCGCCCTGCGAACACGGCCGGGCGCCCCTCCGCGGCGTGGGCTTCCGCAGGCCGTCCACGAGGCTGAGAGGTGCCCCCACCAGACCCCTCCAACGAAAAGAAAGCGAAAGGCCGACCTTGCGCCTCTATTCGGCACACGTTTGAGAGCGGTTGGCGGCCAGCGACCCGCAGAATCGCTTCCCTCGCCGCGTCCCCGGACGGGCGGACTCGGCCCCGGTGCCCGAGCGCCGGGCTGAGCCGTCTTTGGAGTGGTCCCTGCCGGGCACTGCTGCCTCCCAGGGGCCGCGTGGCCACGTTTCAATGCTAGCGATGGGTGCCAGGGAGAGAGAGCGACTCCCAGACGGCCAGCGCCGCCCGGGACAGGTCACCGTCCGGCTGCCTTTCACGTTGCCGAGACCCGTCCTTCGCCAGAGGAGCGGAGGCCGAAAGGCTCCCCGACTCGGAAGGAAGAAGTCGAGACGTGGGGCCGCGAGACTCAGCATGCTCCCACCCCCTCCCATCATGCGGCTGCGAGGTGGGGAGGGCCAGGATCGGAGCTTAGCGCCTCCCCCAGAAATGCAGCACTCCAGCCCCCACCCCGCCCTCCGCACCCCTTCTTCGCGCCCTCCCTCCCGCGGCCTTCCCGTGGGCGCCCTGCGGCTCCAGCTCAATTCTCCCCCGTCCCTCCGAGTCCCTTCCCTTCCCCTTGCCCCCTCCTCACGCCCCCTGCCTGCGGGCGTTTCCCCCTCCCCACCACCGCCCCCCCACCGCCTGATTCCGAGGGGCGGGAGCGCATTGGGCTGCGCACCGGTGGGGGCGCCGCGCCAGCTTCGTAGCTGCTCTGACGCCGCCGCCGCCGCCGCCTCCCTCCGCAGCCCAGCCTGCGCCCCGCGGCAGCTCCGCAGTGCACTCGCCGCCAGCGCCAGCCCCGCTGCCCGCCGCCCGCCGGGTGGGCGCTGAGCAAGCCTCAAGCGCCGGCCGAGAGGGTCATGAGCCAGAGCGCCCAGGGGCACCGTGGGGAGAGCAAGCGAAGATAGCAGCCTCGCGCTCCCCCGGCCCCCACGGCCTTGCCGGGCGTCCTCCGTGTCCCCAGCCCCTTCTGTCATCTCCTTGGGCCCTGCCGCCGCCATGGCCACCCTGCTTCGCAGCAAGCTGTCCAATGTGGCCACGTCCGTGTCCAACAAGTCCCAGGCCAAGGTGAGCGGCATGTTTGCCAGGATGGGTTTTCAGGCGGCCACCGACGAAGAGGCGGTGGGCTTCGCACACTGCGACGACCTCGACTTTGAACACCGTCAGGGACTGCAGATGGACATTCTGAAAACCGAGGGCGAGCCCTGCGGGGAAGAGGGTGCCGAACCTCCCGTCGAGGGAGACATCCATTACCAGCGCGGTGGTGGGGTGCCCCTGCCTCCCTCGGGCTCCAAGGACCAGGCCGTGGGGGCCGGCGGCGAGTTCGGGGGCCAAGACAAGCCCAAGATCACAGCATGGGAGGCGGGCTGGAACGTGACCAACGCTATCCAGGTGAGCGCGGGATTCCCAGCTCTGCCTCTCCCCACCCCACCCCTCCAGCTCTGCGTACGCGGCTCTACCCCCTCCCGTACCCGGGATCTCCCCTTCCCCCACCCCTCCCAGCACTGCGCGGTGATCGACGCCCCCAGGCGGTGTCTCCCTCCCTGAACCGCACCACCTCCCAGGCCCAGACGTGGGAAGGCTGGGCTTTGGTTGAGTCAGAGACGCTTACCCTGAGACCCTGCAAAAGGGAGGGAAACCAGAGGAGGAGAGTGGGGAGGGGTAAGCGAGAAGGAAAAGCAGGATTGGAGGTAATAATATATCTGGGACTCCGGAATGGACTCACAGCTTCAACTTCAGAAGGAAAGGAGAGGGGAAATTCGCTGAGCTGGGAGTCTCTCCTACCCCGACACACACGCATATATACACGTCCACAGCCCTCCTCCCCACGAACAAACAGCCGGTAGGTGCACATGACATGCAACTCTATATAGACCACGGGCTTATCCTCAAGTGCATCTTCTGCGCGCGCGCCCCTACACCTCCCCACACAGAAGCACATACCAAGCGCGCACACATAAACCCGTGTGAACCCACACACAAGCACGGACTCCTGTAGGCAGGATCCAGCCGGCTCAGGTGCAGCCCTGTTGGGAACATACAGGTGTACGCAAGCATACGTACACACGTGTGCCCACACAAGCACATATGGTCCGGGGAACCTCAGCCTATGCTCAAAGTCACCCCTCTCACCCGAAATCCCGGCTACACCGCAAAGAGGCGAGCAGCTGCTCTGCGGGTGACCCTGGTGAAGCGCCTACTAGATGCTCTCAGCAGCCCGCCACTACTTCACCCTTACTCTCAACGCCCCCACCTCCCCACCAGGCGGCGCCCAACTCCTCCGGGAGCGGGTTTGAAGTCGGCACAACGACACTGGGGGCTGATCGGGGCCGGCCGGCCGCGCATCGCGGGTCGGAGGGGGTCTCGGCCCTGGGCGCTCCCGGGGCCTGCGGCTTGGCGCCCCCGGCGTTTCCGGAGCTCACAGTCGTTAGGGCGCACAACGTGGGTTTCCTGAGATCGGGAATCCATGGTGGGGCTGCTTGGGGACCCCCGGGCTTTGCAGGGTGGGCACTAAGTGGCCTGACCCTAGGCATCTCCTGAGACGCTCCAGAGCCAGGCGAGACTGCCAGGCGGAACCAGGGACCCCGGCTGCCTCCGTTGCCGTCTGCGCCTTCGCCCGGAGCGTCTTTTAAAGCCCCGTTCCGTAGGCCGGGCGGGAGGCCAGGGCGGGAGACTGGAGGCCTGCAGAACTCGGGAACCCTGGATTTCGTTCGTTTTTCTCCCCTGTATGGATTCTAACCCTTCTTGCACAGCTCTGCCCGCCCGGTCCCAGGGTTTCTGGCGACAGACTCCCGCTTAGTTTAGCCTTTCACGCAGCGCTCGCGCTTTTCCTGTAGGTGCGCTTTCCTGCTGGCCTCCGCTTAACCCCCTCTCCCACCCAGCGCCCGCCCTGCCCCAAGGCTCCCGACCCACAACCCCGCCGCCTCCTCTCCGCGCCTCTGGCCTCACCTCCCTAGAACCCTTCGCGAACATCCTCAGGTTCCCTCTGTTCTTGCTTCCTCGTGGCTTGCCGGGCGCCCAGCCTCTTCCTCCCTACCCTCTTTCTGCTCCCTCCCACTGCGGACTTTGATGTTTGCTTCTCGGATCGGCCTTTAGGCACCCGCGTTTCCCGGTACCCGCGTTGCAGCCCCACCTTCCCAGTGGCTCGGGCCCGGTTCTCTACCTTTCTCAGAGCCCTTCTGGCCACGCCCCTTCCAGCCCCTTCTCACCTCCTTCAGCGTCCCCATTTATGATTCTGTCCCCAGGAAGCACCCCGGGGTCATCTTCACATTACCCTTCCCTCCTTGTGGCTTGACCTCACACTCAGCCCCCTCCACGCCTCCCAGCCAATAGGGTGCCTTTCCTTCTCGATTCTGTCCTTGAACGCCTTTCTCTCCATCTCTGACTCGACACCCAGGCTCCCCATGAAGCCCCCTTGCAGCCCCAATCCAGCCTACCCTTAACCTCTCCCGGCAGCCGCGTAGGCCTAGGGCTCTCTTGTCCTTAGCGTCCCCTCCTGGCCAGAGCCGTAAGCCACGTCCCCAGGCCCCTCTCGCCAGGCTGCAGCAGCTGAGCGCCGCGTCTGGTTGCCCGTTCGCTCCGCAGGGAATGTTCGTGCTGGGCCTGCCCTACGCCATCCTGCACGGCGGCTACCTGGGGTTGTTCCTGATCATCTTCGCCGCCGTGGTGTGCTGCTACACGGGCAAGATCCTGATCGCATGCCTGTACGAGGAGAACGAGGACGGCGAGGTGGTGCGCGTGCGGGACTCGTACGTGGCCATCGCCAACGCGTGCTGCGCCCCGCGCTTCCCCACGCTGGGCGGCCGCGTGGTGAACGTGGCGCAGATCATCGAGCTGGTGATGACGTGCATCCTGTATGTGGTGGTGAGCGGCAACCTCATGTACAACAGCTTCCCCGGGCTGCCCGTGTCGCAGAAGTCCTGGTCCATCATCGCCACGGCGGTGCTGCTGCCCTGCGCCTTTCTCAAGAATCTCAAGGCCGTGTCCAAATTCAGCCTGCTGTGCACTTTGGCTCACTTTGTCATCAACATCCTGGTCATCGCCTACTGCCTCTCTCGAGCGCGCGACTGGGCCTGGGAGAAGGTCAAGTTCTATATCGACGTCAAGAAGTTTCCCATCTCCATCGGCATCATCGTGTTCAGCTACACGTCGCAGATCTTCCTGCCTTCGCTGGAGGGCAACATGCAGCAGCCCAGCGAGTTCCACTGCATGATGAACTGGACGCACATCGCCGCCTGCGTGCTCAAAGGCCTCTTCGCGCTCGTCGCCTACCTCACCTGGGCCGACGAGACCAAGGAGGTCATCACAGACAACCTGCCCGGCTCCATCCGCGCCGTGGTCAACATCTTCCTGGTGGCCAAGGCGTTGCTGTCCTACCCGCTGCCCTTCTTCGCTGCCGTGGAGGTGCTGGAGAAGTCGCTCTTCCAGGAAGGCCGCCGCGCCTTCTTCCCGGCCTGCTACGGCGGCGACGGCCGCCTCAAGTCCTGGGGGCTGACGCTGCGCTGCGCGCTCGTCGTCTTCACGCTGCTGATGGCCATCTACGTGCCGCACTTCGCGCTGCTCATGGGCCTCACCGGCAGCCTGACCGGCGCCGGCCTCTGCTTCCTGCTGCCCAGCCTCTTCCACCTGCGCCTGCTCTGGCGCAAGCTGCTGTGGCACCAGGTCTTCTTCGACGTCGCCATCTTCGTCATCGGCGGCATCTGCAGCGTGTCCGGCTTTGTGCACTCGCTGGAGGGCCTCATCGAGGCCTATCGAACCAACGCGGAGGACTAGGGCGCGAGGGAGGCGCCCGCGCTCCGCGCGCCCCCAGCCCCGCCCGCGCCCGCCCCGTGCGCCCTGCTGCGCGCCCTGCCTCCGCCGCCGCCACCGCGCTCGGGAAGCCAAGCTTTAAACACCTCCGGTTCCCAGTTTCTGATTCTTGGGGATGGGTGGGAGGGAGGGAGGGACTAGGGCTCCACGATCCAGTGCGTCTGCGTTTCTGTTGTCCTTTCTTTTCCACAACACCTTGGCTTCGGGGGAAGCGGGGACGAATTTGGGGGCAGGGCTAGCTGTCCTTTCGGGAAGGGCCCCGACTCTTTGGTCCCTGTCACCGAGGGGGCTGGGGAGGGGAGGGAGAGGGGGCGCAGCTCCCAGGCGCAGAAACCTAACCGTGGGGTGGGGGACATTTCATAGCCATCCAGTGCTCGGAATCTGCAGCGTCCAGCCATTTCCAGCAAGAGCGCTTCCCATTCCAGAGACATTTCAACTCTGCAGCGAGGAAGGCTGGCCGGGAAACCCGCTTCGGATGGAGGTTTCCTTCGGGGAAGCGGGGACGCGAGAAGCCGCGGCGGGGCCGGCTGGTCTGCCTTTTTTTTTTTTTTTTTCCCCCAGAAATCCAAACTCATCTTGTGCAATTTATCAGGTTGTGGAACTGTTCTACTGTGTGTGTGGTGTGCTCGTGGTGAATAAGATGAAATGTATATCAGAAAAAACAAATTCTATCTCTCCTTTAGAGTGCGGTGCATAATCATATCCGCAAATAAAGAGGAAACAAAGGTGCCCGCGGCTTGGTGTCAGTCTTGCGTTTTGCACCCGCGGGGATCCCTGCGCTCGTTGGGCAGCAGGGACGACCGGCTCGGGCGGCCTGGGGAAGTAGGTGGGGGTAGAAGGAGCAGCTGTAGTTAAGGGGTCCCGGGAGAGCTCCGGGGGGTCCACACCAAGGGGAGGTTCCGCAGGGGCTTGGGGGACTCAGGGGAAGGAGCCGTTTTCCCCACTGGCCCAGGTCCCTCAGTCGTCAGGACTCCAGTTTGGAATCTCTCTCCCCAGGACTTGGATCCATCTGAGAACAAAGTGGGCGCTCTCAACTTCCAACCCTAAAAATAAATAAATAAGCAACAAGAAGAAAAGTTTTTTTATTTATGCACAGAAGCCCTACATGAATAGTTATAGACACAGCCCATCAGAGCTGGAGGAAGCTGGATTCCAGGAGAAACAACTCAGCCCTGCCCTCCTGGAGTTTACAGTCTTGTAGAGGAGAGACAGGAAATCAGTGAGGACACACAGAAATTCACCACATGCCCCCCAACCGTAAAGAGCCGTAAAGGAGTCGGCCGCAGGGTGTGTGGTTCTGGGGACCCGGGGTCGGTGGGAGTCTCGCCTCCCGGCATGTCACCCTGGAGAGCTGCCTGCCCTCTACCATGTCCACACCGAGGCCTCACAGCCACAGGGAAGAGATCTGGGTGTTCAGAATCAACCCTGAGCCAGTGGGGTCCCAGTACCCCCTTTCTTGCAAAGCCTGTTTGAGAATGTGGTTGCATGACTTATCCAGAGGGTCCAGTCCTTTTTGTGTGCAGCTCCCACTCCACGGGCAGCACTAGAGAGTCCCCAGGTGGTTGGACAGAGTCCTGGGTCTGGCTCGACTTTCCAGGTGGGGTCCGGGAGCGCAAGTAGGCTGCGCAGTTCCCAGGGTCCCCTCTCTCTCCGCTGGAGAAGCCACGCGGGAGGTTGATGATCTTCACCACCATGGCAGAGGCCCCTGTGGAACGATTTCTTCAGGTGGGGCCAACCGGCAGGGGAAAGAGCCAGGCGGATGCCTACGCGCGTGTCCATTCTCCCTGCCCACTGCGACCGCGTAGCGGGGTGTGCCTAGGAGGGAGCGCCTGCCCCCTATGTGAGGAGGTGCGTGTGGGGTGGGGAAGGCTGCATCTGTGTCTTGTGAAAGGCTGAATGAGTGTGTGCTTGTGTATGTGTGCAGAGGATCCATGTGAGTGTGCGTGCAACAGCGGTGACTTCGCACCACCCTGGTTCTGTAGCCGCGGAGGGGGAGTGGGAGTGGGAACAGAAAGCGGATAAGATCGGGTCCCCTCGGCCCGCCGTGGCTCTGACGATTTAAACGGGCCATCTGAGATGTGTGCTGTCATTCCCCGAGGCCCGCTGTGTTACTATTGTGCGTCCGGGATCCGGCGCCGTGGCCAGAGGACCCTCCATTTCCAGGCCCCCTCGGACGTCTCCAGGCCCGGGGCGCTGACTGTCCCCCGCTCGCTCCGCCTCCCGCTGCTCCGCGGCGGGACCCAGGGCCCCGGGGGAGCGCTCTGAGTCAGAGCATCGCGTGCAGCCTTCAGAAAAAGCCCGGACGCCTGCAGCGGAAGGGACGGCTGGGGGTGTCCCGCTGCACCAGCTCCGCCCTTCCCGTCTTTAAAAGGACACATGAGGCCCGGGCGGGCTCCGGACAGCGGCTGCTACCTCAGCGCGCTCCCCTGGCTCCGCTCCACGGTGTCCTGGTTCCGGGCTTTGTGCTCAGCTTGCAAACGCTCCCGTGCCCGCGTGTATGCTGAGGGGGCGCCGGTGGGAGAGCCAGCCTCCCAGCGCCCCAAGGGAAGCCCTGCACCCTCGTCGGTAGGATACCCACCCCCAGACTCATATCCAGGCTGCTGGGAGAAACGGAACGGGGGTAGATGGAACCCATCTCCGCAATCTTACCTCCCCCTCGCAACACACAGAAATGCCTGGGTAGAAGTTCTGCCCTCTCCTCCGGACTCCTGCTTGCCTTCGGAGTCTCAGCATAGGCCAGGCAAGATACCTTCCAGGATTCAGCTGAGAAGGAGACAGGGTTTCTTTAGGGGTCAAATGCATACAGAATTTTGGAGTTCAGGCTTGTGACCTCCCACCCCCACCCCAATACAATTCCCTCAAAACTCAGTAGATGGTTACAGTTGAATTGTGTCTCTCAAAAAGGCGTGTTTGAAGTCCTAACCCCTGGCACCTGTGAATATGACCTTATTTGGAAATAGGTTGTTGCACATGTAAGGATGTATGTAGTTCAGGGCGGGTCATACTGGAGCAGGGTGGGCCCTTTATCTGATATGACTGGTGTCCTTATAAGAAGAGGGTACGAGACACAGAGAAAGAATGCCATGTGACAATGGAAGCAGAGAGTGGAGTCGTGTCTACAAACCCGGGATTGCCAGCAACACCAGAAGCTAAGAGGAAGGTATGAAACACTCTTCCCTACAGCTCACAGAGACAACATGCCTGCTGATACCTTGATTTTGGACTTCTAGTATCCGCAACTGTGAGAGAAGACATTTGTGTTATTATTAGCCATTTCAGTTTTTGCTACTTTGTTAGTGAAGCCCTAGGAAACTAATACTGTAGGCTGCTGATCTGTTTTCTTCTAGCAATTAAGACAGGCAAATAAACTCAGCCATAGATTTTTGTCTAGTGCTGTGTTGTGCAACAGAGTAGCTGCCACATATGATTACATTTAAATGTAAATTAAAATGATATAAAATGAAAAATTTAATTGCTCAGTTGCACTACTCACATTTCAAGTGCTCAGAGGGCACATGTGGTTAGGGGCTTCTAGATTAACATCACAGATTGTCGAACATTTGTATCAAGGCAGAAAGTACCATTTGGACAGCATTGATCTAGTGCACCAGTCAGTTTTCTCTCGCAATAATGCTGCACAGCAAACCCAGAATTCTAGTGGATTAGAAGAACAAACACTTTTCTTGTTCATGGGTCCATGGGACAGCTCAGCTTTAGGTTGTAGGTCAATTGGACTTGGCTCCAGGCTGCAGTTTGGGTTCGCGTCTGTTCCTAATCCTCTTTAGTCTCTGGACATGTTCTCATGAGAAATAGCAGAAGTGCAAGAAGGCAGCCTAAACTGCACAAGCACATTTAAAGCCTCTGCTCAATTACATTTGGTTAACAGTGCATTGGCTAAAAGCAACTCACATGGTCAAGACCACTATCAATGTCTACAGTCGGAGGCCCTACAGAGTTACATGGCAGATGGAATGGATGAATACTCTTATTATAGGGGAGTGAAAAATTGGGGACAGTAACCCAATCTACCTCATCCACACAGAGTGCTTATATTTTTCTGAAAAGGTTATTTATTCTCATGGTTAAAAAAAAATTAAGTGTATCAAGAAGTATGCAATAAAATAGTCTCTCATACTTTACCCATCCACTTCTTTTTTATGTTTTTCTGAAAATATTATTTATTCTCATGGTTAAAAAAAAGAAAAAGTGTATCAAAAGGAATGCAGTAAAATAGTCTCTCATACTTAACCTACCCACCTCTTTACAGGTAAATTCTTTGATTAGCTTCTTGTCCATCTGCATGAAAAAGTAAAAACATTATGTATTAGCCTCTCTGCCCCATTTCTTGAAGGAAATTCCTTATATACTATATGGCCCTCACTTCTTTAAAAATATATCTTAATGATTTTTCTATATTATTATCCATAGATATAGCTTTAAATTTACATTCACTTATATTTATTTACTGGCCCCCATGTTCTGCTTTTCCCTACTCTCTTGGCTTAATGATGGCTACCTTCAGATATCTGAAGCAATGGGCTTGTATTGGAAGGCAACACCTTTAATTTGACTTGTCACTAGGCTAGTTCAAAATCTGGCCTAAAGTGTTTATAGGGTTTTTGAGAAAGTTTTGGGGTCTCATCTCTTACTGAGGATGTTTATTCAGCACAACCTTTTATAATTAAAACTTGCTTTTTATCTCTCAAAGTGTTCCAGAGCTGGGAGGATAGTCAAGGCGCTGCTACAATTCTTGCTATACCCCCAGCTTGTGAAAAGGGGGTAATGGGGTGGCAGACAACGTGCCCAATCTTCTTAGAACCCAAACTCGGGGCAGAAGGCTACATGACCTCCACTCCCACCCGCATTCTCCAGAAATTAGTCTCATGATCACACCAAGCTACATGGCCACGAGGGGGAGCTATACCACATTGAAGAACATGCACATTGAGGAACAGTCTCTGAGTGTTTCAGGTCTCAGTGGAAGAACACACTCGTAGGAATTTATAAATAAAGGTATTTAAAAACTTTATATTGTATTATAAAATAGAATGCAAAAAAGTGCATAGAGCATAAGTGAACGTCTTGATGAATATTCACAAAGTGAACACGCTTGGGTAGTGAGCTCCCCGGTTAAGAGCTTGAGCACTGTATCCCAGACTTTTGAGTTTTCTTGACCGCGAAGGTAAAAGCAACGTGTGTGGAGGCGGAGCCAAGGGCGGTTGAAGGTCAGTTACCCGGGAAGTAGGGCGTGGCTAAGAGAAAAGGCGGGGCCGCATAGAATTTAGCGCCCAGTCCTTGAGACCAAAGGGGCGGGGCCTCAGGCGTAACCACCGGGGCGGGGCTTACAGGCCCGAAGTCTCGGCTAGAACGCAGGCGTACGGTCAGATCGGATGTTGGGGGGGAGGTTAAGCAGCGGCAGCATTTTACGGCTAACAAGGGCAGGCTCTGGCAAGCCTGAAGGCGGTCTGGGTCACGAGGGGCGAGTCGGGTGGAGAGGGTCTTGGAGCGCAACAAGGGGCGGAGGCTCGGAGCTCTTCCGGCCCCGAGCCGCGCGCGGCGACGCGTGGGGGCGGGGCTTCACGCCGTCTGGGCGGTCGCTGCGGCGAAAGGCGTTGCCAGCGTGAGCGCTGCAAGATGGCCGCGCCCGGTGCGGCCGGGCCGGGCGGGAACGTGTTTCCGTTCCGTGACTCCCGCGCCACGCCAGATCCAGTGCTGGAGGCCAGCCCGGTGGCACGCGGGCCGCTGCCGGTGCCGCTGGTGCTGGACAACGGGTCGTTCCAGGCCCGCGCAGGCTGGGCTTGCCCCGGGCCGGACGCAGGCCCCGAGCCGCGCCTGCAGTTCCGGGCCGTGTGCGCCCGCGGGCGTGGAGCGGCTCGGGGCGGAGCGGGTCCGCAGGTGGGCAACGCGCTGGGCAGCCTGGAGCCTCTGCGCTGGATGCTGCGTTCGCCCTTCGACCGCAACGTGCCAGTAAACTTGGAGCTGCAGGAACTGCTGTTTGACTACAGCTTCCAGCACCTGGGTGTCTCCTCACAGGTGAGGGGTAGGGGAGAGGGGCTGGCTTTGAGGTTGTGTCTCTGCTTATTCCACTCGGAGAGATTGTCACACCAGTAGCTCTCATTGTTGTTTAGTCATTCATTTCGTCACTCAAATACTAAGCTGACGTGTGTAAACACTGCGCTAGACGCCAGGGGTACAGCAGTGAACAAAACAGCGCCTCTTTTCTTTCGGAGCATACATTCGTGCATATATGCTCGTTTGTTAATAAATTCATTTATTAACCATTATGTATTAGCACTTCGTGTCAGGCAATAGAGCATAAAACTTCGTGTGCTTATAGAGCTATTATAGAAAAACAGTCTACTATGAAAAGGTAGAAAAGTAATAAGCATGATAGAAGGAGAGGAGAGGCTTATATTTTTTCAGTAAAATAGTAAGGGTAGGCCTCAGGGAAAAGGCGATGTTCGAGCAAGGACTTGAAGGAGGTGATTGAGGGAAGCAAGCCATGTGAATATCTGAGGGAATAGTATCCCAGCAAGGAATCAGTGCAAAGGCCCTGAAGCAGAAGTGTGCCGTAACCCTCATTGCAGGGCAGCCAGAGTTGGGGTAGTGAGGTGGCGGGAGAACCAAGTGGAAGAGGAAGTCAGAGAGGTAATAAGGGGCCAAGTAACACACCTTCTAAGCTCTTATTCTGAGTGGAAAGAGAAGCCATTGCAGGGTGTCAGCAGAGGAGGTGCATGTGAAAACAGGGAGAGAGAGCACTTAGGAGGCTATTGCAATAACCCAGAGTTATAAGTGCTGTAGATGAAGGAGGTAGTAGGGGAGGAGGGCGTGGTGAGAAGCAGCTGGATTCTGGAGAGAATTTTGAATATAGAGCCAGCATGATTTGCTGACAGTTTGGATGGAGCTTGACTTAACCTGAAATTGATCCCATATTCATACTTTCCAAAACAACTTCCAATAGAGATGAGATGAGTGTTTTACAGTTGCTTTCGATCAAGTGTTTGATTGGAGACCAAAAGCAAATTTAGCCCTTACAATAAGGATTTTTTTTTAATGCTTTAAAAAGAGTATTCTAGTATCACTAATCTATTTGCTCTTTTCTTTCAAAGTAGGGCTGTGTGGATCACCCAGTAGTTTTGACAGAAGCCGTGTGCAACCCACTGTATTCACGACAAATGATGTCTGAGCTGCTTTTTGAATGTTACCGGATTCCGAAGGTTGCCTACGGAATAGACAGCCTGTTCAGCTTCTACCACAATAAGCCAAAGAACTTGATTTCCAGTGGGCTCATCATTTCATCTGGATACCAGTGTACACATGTTTTACCCATCTTAGAAGGGAGGTGAGGTGCACTTAGGGCATTTGAGTGTTGTTTGAGAAGTATTCAGGAAACATTTATTGGGTGCCTACTTTAAAGGTGGAATTAAAAAAGCAGGTACTGGACCACAGGCTGGCCTCTGGGCTTAGCTCTGACCTACCTACCTCACTCTGGGACTATGGGTAAATCACCTCACCTTCTATCCTTTGTGACCTGTTGGAGGGAGTTTCAGTGGATGGTCTGTCTCTAAGTTCCAAATCCATAGTTCTGATTTATGGTGATAGAACTAACACTGTACCTACAGGAAGCAGTGGTTGCTCAGTAAAAATGTTTTCAATAAATTATCTGAAAACATTTAATTTAGATGGTCTTTGTGTTCTACAGTCACTTTCTGTTAAGAGATTATTTTTTTAATCTAAAGCTCTTTAAAGATTTACCGTATTTTTCGCTCCATAAGACGCACATTTTCCCCCCCAAAAAGTGGAGGGGAAAGTGTGTGCGTCTTATGGAGCAAATACTGCAAACAAGAGTGCACGTTGGGGACCTTAATGATGCCGTGGGGAAGCCTGCAGCCAGATCAGAAAGCAGGGACTGCATGGAAGGAGAGCAGGTCCAGGCAGGAAACTTGCGTCTTATGGAGTGAAAAATATGGTATTTTTATTGTTTGTTTGTTTTTTTGACTGAGAGAGAAACAGACAGAGAGACACAGAGAAAGGGGAGGGCCCAGAGCAGTCTCCATGGTTGACAACATTAGTTTTCCACATAGTTTCACTCCACAGGTGGGCACGGGGCTGCACAGGGCAGGAACTGGGCCAGGAGCCTCCCACACAGGCCCCGGCAAGAACTGAACCGGGGGCACACCCCAGTTCAGCACATGGGCCTGCATGGGCTGGAGCTGGGATTCGATCCTCGGTCTCCAGGGTTGCAAAGCGAGCGCTCACCTCACTGAGCCATCCCAGCTTCCCCTAAAGCTCTTTAATCACCATTGTTTAGTTAGACCTTTATTTTCAGGTAGTGTCTGGCACATATTAATAAGTACTTATTTAATATTTCTGAGCTGAATAGAAAGTGAGGGTGGTTTCTGTCATGTTTAAAACCTGTTCTTATTTTCTTGTTGTGCTTTTGTTGTCTAAGTACTAGGGCAGCATCATACTCTCCTGAGATTTCTCATTCTGTAAAGAGGGTGTGTAAGTAGTGAAAAGAGCGCTGGCTTTGGAGTTGAATGGTTTGCAGCCTGCAAAGGAGGAGGTACCTAATCTCTTAGTTCCCTAGCATGTAAAATCACGAAAAACTAATTGCTCAGGGTTACCCTGAGGAAGAAATGAGAGAATGTAGGTGATAGCACTTTGTAAACTATAAGGCAGTCTCAATATTTAATTCAAAATAAATGCCGTTGAATTTATTGAGACCTATATTGGGAATTTCTTTTGAAATTTTTACAAAAATTTATGGGAAAAAAAGTAATCTTAGACATTACCAAACATTCCTGATACACAGATTTGTCTATTTTATGTAAAACAATATGCAGAAATTAAAGATATATTTATATTGAGAGAAAATTACCTGAAGGCTAAGGAAGGATCAGATTGGCGCCTATCCTGTTCTATGCTGGCATCTGCTGGTGAAATGTGACATAGCAGCAACTTCCCAGTGCTGCTGGGACATTAGCAACTTCCCAGTGCTCTGCTACTTTTAAGAAAGCAGTTACTCTGTTTCTCTTCCCCTTCCACAGGGAAGGGACCTGGTACACTGAGGAGATTACAGTAAGCCATTATGTGTGTGGCTACGTCATGTGCTTGCATCAGTAGAAGTGGAGTGTCTAGGGGAGGGGTTCTCAAAGTCTGGCCTACACTAGAGTTACCTGGGAAGCTTGTTAAAATGCAGAGTCCCAGGACCATAAGAGCACATGAGCCCTTGGAATAGGCACATTTAACATTTTCCCCAGCTAATTCTTGGTTACTTGGTTCTAGAACCGCCGTTGGAGAAATACATGGTGAGTTACATAAGGGTCTGGCTTCAGACTGCATGTTGTTCCCCCTGAGCCTTGTTTCCTTCTGAGACTTATCAGAAGTTAGATGACCACCTGTTTTGGATTAGGAATTTCTTTGTTGGGTAAGAGGTTGGACCAAGGGAACTTTATAAAGTCCCTTCTAACTGTAAGGTTTTATGTTCTCCCATCTGGTTTGTTTCTTCCTCTTTTGTCTACCTTAAATTATCCTTTTCCCCCAAGGTGCTCTATATTCTCTTTCATGTTGCCAAAAATTTCAGTGCTGTTTTTCATTTCTTAATTGCAGGTTAGATGCTAAAAATTGCAAGCGCATCAATCTGGGAGGAAGCCAAGCAGCTGGCTACCTCCAGCGTCTCCTGCAGCTCAAGTATCCTGGGCACTTGGCAGCCATCACTCTCAGCCGCATGGAGGAGATCCTGCATGAGCACAGCTACATCGCAGAGGACTATGTGGAAGGTGATGAAGAGGCTGACTGCTGACAGCTTTGGGATGTTGTCTACTTTTGAGACATTCCTTAAATTGTTCCCAGGATGCCTCTTTTGCTTACTTTCTTACTCATTACTTTTTAGCATCTCCTTCCCATTTTGGTATTTACTTTCTTAACATACTACTTGGTTAACTGATAATGTACATGTGTGGGTTCTTTTTCAAAATTGTTCTAGTTCCTTTGCCTTTCCATGTAAATGTTAGGATCAGCTTGTCCATATCTACAAGATAGTTCTGTTGGGATTTTGATTGAAAGTACAATAAATCTGTAGGTGAGATTGGATATAAAACAACAACATTCTAAATATAAATCCAGATAATATTAAATCTAGATTGGGGAGAATTGACATTTTTTACTATGTTGAGTCTTTCAGTTGATGAACATAGTATGTCTTTCCATTTATCTAGGTCTTCCTGATTTCTTTCATCAGCATATAGAGACCCTGTACATGTTTTATTAAATTTATTTCTAAGTATTTCTTTTTCCCCCCAGTTTCCAATTGCTTATTACCAGTGTATAGAGATGCAGTTAATTCTCATATGTTGACCTTGTATCCTATGACCTTGATAAACTTATTCTAGTTTTTTTTATAGATTCCTTAGGAATTTCTATGTAGACATGTCATCTGTGACTAGGGACAATTTTATTTCTTTCTTTCTCTGTGTGTTTTTTATTTATTTTTATTTTCTTGCCTTACCTCACTGGTTAGAACTTCTAGTACAGTGTTGAATAGAAGTAGTGAGAGTGGGCATTCTTGCCTTGTTCCCAGTTCCTTATCCTGGGATAGTAGGGGGAAGCATTTAGTCTTTTGCTATTAAGTACATGATGTTAGCTCTAGGTTTTTTGCAGATGCCCTTTATCAAGTTAAGTACATTCCCTTCTGTTCCTAGTTTTGCTGAACATTTTTATTATGAATAGACTAAATTTTGTGAGGTGTTTTTTCTACATCAGTTGATATGATCATACAGGGGTTTTCTACTTTGGACTGTTCATTATAATTATTGCTTTTCAAATATTGCTTGATTTTGGGGGGAGTAAACCAACTTGTTCATGTATATTATTTATTTATATGTTGCTGGATTTGATTTGGTAATATTTTGTGAGTTTTTGTGTCTATGAGAGATACTGATCTATAACTTCACTGACTTCTGGTTTTGGTATCAGGGTGATACTGACCTCCTCAAACGAGCAGACAGTTTTCCTTCTTTCTGGAAAAGATTTTGTAAATAATTGATAGGTAGGATTCTCTAGTGCAGAGGTCTCCAAACTACGGCCTGCGGGCCGGAGGCCCTCTCATCCGGCCCGTGGAGACCTTTTTATCTATGGAAAAAAATTATGGAAATTTACGTGTATCCTGCCAAGATCAGCCGCTTACTTTTTCTACTTCTGTTCACAGTCAATGAGATGATATAACTGCTGTTTGATAGTTAATGCGGCCCTTGGGCTGAAAAGTTTGGAGACCCCTGCTCTAGTGTTAACCATTTGAGCCTGGGGATTTTTTTTTTTCCTGAAGACTTAACTATAAATTAGTTTTCTTTAGTGGATATAGAAATGTTCATGTAATCTCATTGATTTCTTTTTATTGTTTCTTTTTTTTTGCTTTAGGTTTATTTTGCTTTTTTTTTTTTCTAGCTTCTTAAGGTAGAAGCTTAGATTATTATGTGACCATTCTTCTTTATAATGTAAGCAGTTAATTCTGTAAATTTCCCCCAGCACTGCTTTGTCTGCAGATTATTATGTTATATATCCTTTTTTAATTGAGTTTAGATATTTTCTGATTTCCCTCAAGACTTTGTCTTTGAGCCATTGATTATTTAGAAATGTGTTATTTTATATCCAAATGCTTGGAGATTATCCTGATAATCTTACTGTGATTTATTTCTAGTTTAATAAGATCAGAGAACTTTGTCTGATATCAGTTAAACTTGTGAAGGTTTGTTTTATGACCCAGGTGTGGTCTGCTTTGGTGAATGTGGCATATACACTAGAAGAGCATATGAATTCTGCTGTTGGTGGTAGAGTATTATTCTGTGATGTCATTTAGGTTCTGTTGTTGATGGTGTTCAGTTCTCTATCTCTGTTCATTTTCCATCCACTAGTTCTATTGATTAAGAGAACAGTGTTGAAGTCTCTAAAATATAATTGTGAATTTTCCTGTTTCTCCCTTTAGTTCTGTCAGTTTTTGCTTTCAAATGTCTGAAGCTCGTTTGTTAGGTATATATTTAGGATTCTTATGTCTTCCTGGCAAATTAACCTTTTATCATTATATTATGTCCCTTTTTATCCTTGGCAATTTTCTTTGCTTTGAAGTTTTCTGGGACATTAACCGAGCCACTCCAACTTTCTTTTGATTAGTGCTTGCATGGGAATGTCTTTCCATCGTTTTGCTTTTACTCTTCCTGTATCGTTATATTCAAAGAGAATCTCTTAATAGTTGGGTCTTTTTTTATTTTTAAATCCATTCTGTCAGTCTCTGTCTTTCAATTGGTATGTTAAGACCATTTAAATTCATTTAATTATTTGTTTGAATTTCTATCCACTATTACTTGTTTTCTGTTCCTTTTCTTTGTTGTTCCTGTTTTCCTCTCCTACCCTCTTTTGGGTTATTAGAACATTTAAAAAATTGTTTTGGTATTTTATTTTATTTATTGTGTTTTTTTATTGTTGTTGTTTGTTTTTTTACTGTATCTCCGTATAGTTTTTTCAGTGGTTGCACTAGAGGTTACAGTAAACATACTTTACACAGTCTACTTAGAATCACTTTTTAACCACGTCAGGTAGAATGTAGAAATGTTGGCATGCTAGAGCCTCCTTTCTCTTTCCTCTTTTATGCTGGAGTTGTCTTATGTCATAATACAATGTATAATACATACGTTGGAAAACTCATCAGATGGTGTTATGGTTTTTACTTTTAATTGTCAAACCTATTTTAAACTTTTTTAAAAAGAGGTTAGCCTGTTGTGTTTAACCAGGTTTGCATCATTTCTGTTGCTCTTCCTTTATGCCCGGTGTTCCAGTTTTCCTTCAAGTATCATTTCTGTCTGAAGAACTTTATTTAGGAATTATTTTAGAACAGGTCTGTTGGCATTATGTTCAGGTTTTTTAGCTATATTTTGTTGATTGAGTGGTTCAGAGATTGGGTGGTGGATGCTTGCTTCTTCCCCAGACCTGGAACCCTGATGTTAACTAATTTTTGTGCTACTAGTGTTGCCATTTCATAACTTTCAAAATGATTTCTTTGAAGAATTGCAGAAATGGCGGTGCCCTGATTATTATGAAAACAACGTTCACAAGATGCAACTCCCATTTTCCAGCAAGCTCCTTGGCAGCACTCTGACTGCTGAGGAGAAGCAGGAACGGCGGCAGCAGCAGCTGCGGCGGCTACAGGAGCTGAATGCCCGCCGGCGGGAGGAGAAGCTGCAGCTTGATCAGGAGCGGCTGGACAGACTGCTCTATGTGCAGGTAGCAGCAGGTCCTAGATGGGCCCTGGCCCGGCTTAGCAGGGTGGTCCAGCCAGCGTGCCTCCTTTGTATTCTTCCTCAGCCATAAAATGGAGGTCAGGAAGGAGTTTAGGGGACATCAGTGTAGAGGACAGAGTAGCAGCAGGTGTTTCTGAAAGAGATGCGGACTATGGCTTTATTGATTCATTTTGGCCCTTATAATTGCCTTTATTTTAATTTTTAACTTTTTTAAAGTGTGGCATACATGCTGTGCATTGCACAGATCTTAACTGTACAGCTTAGTGCATTTTCACAACATGAAACACATCATGTATCTGCCATCTGGATGAAGAAATAGAGCATTACCAGCATCCCAGAAGCCTCCCTCATATCTCCTCTAGTCAGTAACCTTCCTACCTCTCCCCACTCAGAAGGTAAACATTTCCGATGTTTTGTGACTAGGTTAGTTTTATTTAGTGAGGTGGTGCTGAAATCATGATTTGATCCAGCCTAGAGACAGCCGGGGAGGACAGTTGTGTGTAACTCTGGTGGGAGGTGTGATTTTTGTGACAGGGCAGGTCGGGAACTCTAGGAGCTTCTCCTGCTGTAGTTCTCTGTTCTGTTTCTGAGCTACCTCTGTTTCCTTTCTGTTTGTGATTGCACTGATGTCTTTGAGGATCCATTGTGAGTACTCTGGTTTCAGGAACTTCTAGAGGATGGTCAGATGGATCAGTTTCATAAGGCTCTGATAGAACTCAACATGGACTCCCCAGAGGAGCTGCAGTCCTACATCCACAAGCTCAGTTCGGCAGTGGAGCAGGCTAAGCAGAAAATCCTTCAATCAGAAGTCACCCTCGAGGTGGATGTGGTGGACAGCAAGCCAGAGGTACTGAAGGCCGTGGGAGGGAGGGCCTGTGGGATCATTTAGAGAACACAGAACTTTCCGAGTGTCTTGAGAAGGCTGTGACCAGACTCCAGGAAAAGAGCAGTGTGGTGAGTGATGTCCAGATACACAGAAGGGACAATGATGGCACTGACCCGTACCAACTGAAGTTGTGCCCCAGGGGATTTTGCCATGTCGACCTCTGGCCCCCTGGCAGGGTAAATGTGTGTATGGAGTAGGAAGAATAGTCACATACCAATTGTGTGCTGCTGTCTTGAATCTGAACCTGCCCTTCTGATGGTTCCTTGGAGTTTAGTCATACACTTCCTTTAACCTTTTTCTGGTGCTTTATTAAATAGGTATATGTGGTTGATTTTCCCTCAAGAAAGGTTACCAAGTTTCCTTAACAAACAGAAAATCACTAAGCTCAAGTTATACTGGTTGGCCTCATGCCCTCTGGCCACATCAAAACTTATTAACAGTCCACTGGCAGGGAAACAAAGGAGGGACAGAGAAGATGGAAGAGTTTACTTAAGACTAGTTTTTACTAACTAATAAAAGGCTGATCTTAAATTAACCCAAAACATTTTACTGAGCATGTCTACTAGTTGCCGTAAAAATTCTCCCACGACATATGAAGCATGATCCACTTACGTCTATTCTATCTTATGTTCCCCATGGACATGGGGCAGGCCTGAGATAGGGCCCGGGGCAGTCCAGCCCCTAGTTCTGGGCCCTGCATGGTGAAGGGGCTCGCTCCTGCAGGCCACACCTACATCTGAAGTCATTGGTTGGCTTTAGAATTGGAAACCAGTGTTAATAAGTGAATACACTGTTTCTGAATCTCATCTCTAGAGTTCTAAAACAAAGGAACTTGTTCATTGCCTTGTGTCACTTCTGGGTCAGGATTAACCAGTCTAGTTAATTGTTTGTGGGTTTTTTTTTAATCAAATTTGTTTAAATCTGAAGTTTATACTTTTATAAAGAAACAGTCCTGTGGAAAAGTCCAGTTTGACACTGGGCATGGTGTGGTGCTTACCAGTGACTTCAGAGCTCCTTGGCCCGGAGCGAAGCTGGCTTTCGCGGTGATGGTGTCTCTGGTGGAGGCTCACTCTCAGTTCTTGCTCTCACGTCTCATTTTCCACCTGTCTCTCATGGGCTGTAAGCTACACAAGGACAGCACCGAGGCATGAGTCAGACTTCCTAGACACAGCTTCCTGGCTCACTGCATTCTTGGGTAGAAGGGACCTTTGCTACCATCTTATGTGTGCACAGCCTCCTAGATCAGCTTTGGTAGGACCAACATGCCTTTTTAGTTCGTTTCTCCCTGTTGTAAGGTCTGTGTTTCAGGTTTGAGCTCTTATTTACTGAGACCCAGAACCATGTTGTCTTTGTTGTTTATTTATCCATATTTAGTTTTTCTTATGCTTAATGTGTCAGTAGGACATGAGCATCCTCACACCACAAATGTGCACTGAGGCACAAGCTGGTAAGGGATTGCAAGTTTTAAAAGAAACAAGAAAAGGCAACTGTGAAGATGTGATTTCTGAGCAGTTGGGGAACTAGTTTTCCTTTTCTTTGTTCATTTTTCTGCATTTGCTACCCTACCACCCCTTTATTCATTCAGCAGATACTTGTTAAGTCGTTACTTTGTTCTGTGCTCAGGGGAGTACATACTCAAATCTCTCCAGGCTAAGGGAGATTTTGAAATGCCAGACTTCACAAGATTTCTCTGTACAACAAATTTGATGAATCAGTCTGCCCTCAGAGCTTTAATGTTCAGTAAGCATTTAAGGGTTATTGCTAGTGACTAGAGTCAGTTACAGTAATCTTGGAATAAATTTGACCAGGACACTGGCTGGCCAGTTCTGCTTTTCAGAAAGTAGAACTGTATGTATTATTATTATTTTTCTAACAATTAGAATGGAGAGAATAGGCTTATGTGGACCATTGTTCATATTGAAATGCCACCCAAGAAGTAATGGCTGAATGAGATTAATACAGCTAAATTTTGACTGTTTCCTAAAATCCATTTTTTCCTGGAGACCAATCCATTCTGGCTCTTATTAGTCTGCAAGTATTCTAAGGAGGAAGCTGTAGAGAAGAAGGCTTTAAGTCAGCCTTCCTAATAGAACATTTAAACTGGAAAATGCTCACTTTTACAGTTTCACAGCATCGTCATTTAGTGAAAAACAATGGGCCCAATATAGAACGTTCCAGTGCCTGACTAGCCAGGATCAGAGCTGGCCCCTGTGCTGCTCCAGGCTGTTCCAGGGAACCACGCTGCACCTTTTCCAACGTGCTTTGGCAAACCCTTATTCTGTTTGGTTCCAAAAGACTCGTCATATGTGTGTGTTCCTAAATGCCACACCATACACGTTGAGGCCCTGGTATACTAGACGGAGAGAAGCCAGCCATGGTAGAGAAATCTGCTCTCTTCTGTATGCCGGTTGTCTGCATTGAAATAGTTAGCTTGTTCCTCTCTGAACCATAAGAATGAGGATAAGTAAAATATTTCTTTTACCATTTTTAGTGAAGCTAAGAAGTTACCTTATTTTTAAGGTGACATGCTTTTGAATATAGCTAAATGAAGGTTGATGATGATATTCTTGTAGCTGAAGAAGCCTTTTGAAACCCAAACATTTTGTAAGCTTCTCTATTCCAGGAGCCTACCGCTCTGTACTAGGTATGGTATGCCAGGGAGCAGGGGTATACAGGTGATTAAGATACAGTTCCTGCTCTCCTTGGTACCTCAAAAATATAAGGCTGTAGAACCACACTTGGCTGACTGTAATAAAGTTTGTCAGGTATGGTGGTAGATGTGTGTGAGAGTATAGATGGAATTTTAAGAGAGGATTGGGATGTTTGAGCTGGGCCCTAAAAGATTATTTGATTTCAGTAAGTAGCAAATAAGGAGGGTAGGACATTTTAAATGGGGAAAACCACATGTGCAGGGAGCATGGCACGTTTGGTGTGTAGAGTGTGGGAGCTAATGTGTTTTGTTTTAGGCCAAATTTCCACCACTAACTAGTGTAATACGATCTCAGGCAAGTTATTTTACCCCCTGAGCCCGTTGTGTCACCCATAAAGTTTAGTAACATTTACATCAAGGATTGTGCAAATAGCAGGTGTCCCTGGCTCCCGAATCGGATTCAGAATTGGCAAAAATGCTCTCACCTCTTTCATTAAGTGCAAGGTCCTCAGATTCTTGCCTCTCCCAGCCCACCTTTTTTCCTCCTTAAACAACCTATTTTAAACCATTCCTTCTGATCCTGTTTTCTAGTCTCAGATGAAGAAATATCCCTTGTCCTTTCCAGGGTTTACCCTTCTCTTAAATATGGTAGAATCATCTATGTTGATCAGGATTTAGAATGCAGCAGACTCTCAGTTAACCAGCACCCATGAGGGTTGGTAGATGCCAGATAATGTAAGTAGATGCTCCGTTAACTGGAACTCAAGCAACTAGTAAAATCTCAAGTAACAGACAAAAAAATTTTACCTGTTGCTTGAGAGTGCCAGTTACTTGAGTTCCAGTTAATGGAGAGTCTACTGTTTGTCACCCATCTATAAGCCACATATGCCATGTGACTCTTTTGGGTGTGTGTATATGTGTAGGAGTGGTGAAGGACATTGCCTTATTTAAGAGTGAGTTTGAATACTAGTTTACGTCTGCAGTGTATATGGGAAAGTTCTTGAGAAGTATATGTAAGTGTTCTGAATTGTGTCAATAATTTACGTGTTTCATGGATTTTGAGAGTACGGAAGGACTCCGAGGGTTCTCCTCTCAGGCCTGCTTGGCTGACGGTGTTAAGTCTGCTTGAACCGCGGGATGCCATCTCGTAAGACAGCTGTCATTGGTAGCTCATCCGTAGACTGCAGCAGAGCATTTCTTCTCGTAACTTAGCCCGTTTGAGTCCAGAAGGTAAAACTCCTTTGCCTTTCACATGACAGAACCACAGATGGCTGAAGTTGTCATCCAGAATCACCCCCCACTCCCACCTAACTTTTGGCCAAGGTGAAATTAAAACGTGTCCTAACCCCTCTACGGGTATTGGAATGGTAGCAGCATGTGTGGGTCCCACCCAGGTTCATTGTCATTGAAAAGGAAAACCTATTCTGCAGGACTCCACTGATAAGCATTCTGCCACCTTGAGAGCTTTTAGTCACATCCCCAGCCCAACGGACCTGCCGGACCTGCTGTTAAGGGACTAATTGTTAAGCCCTTTGGGGGGTGGGGGTGGGGGTGGTTAAAAAAAATACATACATATATATATATATATATATATATATATGAGATTTATTTAATTCTGTTGGTAGTCTAAGCCACTTTACAGGACACCAACTGTCATGCTCGCTCCCCTGAGTTCTGTGTGTGGTAGTGTGACTAGTTTAATAGTTTATAAAATTTTTCATACCGTAGTTTTTATGTGAACTTTTAGGCCGTGGGGGTGGGATCCCAGTTCTTTTTTGTGACAGTGAACTCATAGATCTAATTCTCACTGAACTTACAGAATCCGTTCTATTTTTTTTACTCTGTTCTTAGACCCCTGACCTGGAACCGCTAGAGCCGTCTCTGGAAGACGTGGAAAACATCAATGATTTTGAACCCTTGTTTTCAGAGGAAACGCCTGAAGTGGAGAAGCCAGTCACCACCGTCCAGGTTGGACCCCTGCACCTACTCATGACCTGCTCATGCTTTGAAGTTGTGACATAAATGACCAGCCTAGTCTTTAGGGATATTTTTAAAAACTCCCAGTTGTAATCTCTGGACAGGGGGTTACCAATACTTAAACATCCAAATTCAAGGTTTTCACCCCAGTGATGGATTGTAATTCCAGCACCAAGAGCCGTGAATCTGGGAGTAATTGTCTGTCTGGTGGAAACATTTGGGCATGTAATTGGGGGACTTTAGACCTAAAAACTAGCTTTAGTGGTTTCATTCAACTATAAGCCAATGCCATTCTGCTTAATCCTCACTTGGGCCTATGTTTCTGTCATCACAGCAGCAGCCAGAGGGAATGCCCTGAGTGTGAGACACACCTGGGGGTAGTTTTCTCAGCTGTGCGGGCCCAGGGGTGCTGAGCAAGGCTCTGGGCAGGAGACCTGCCCTCCCAGTCTTTCTGAGACTGCTCTTCACACAGTCTCTTTCCCTGCAGTTTAGTCATGATTTCAGGTTGCAAATTTGTAGGTATTTATACAGAAGTGGAAGAAAGGTAGAAAATTGAATTATCAAGTCAAGAGAGTAGCGGGGAGGTTACTCTGGCATGAACAGAGGACAGAAACTGTATGGGAATAAGCAGTACGGTTTGAGGAAACTGGCAGCTGGGATGTTTGTCATTATGGCCTAAAAATATCTTCTAAACCTTGGTTTTTAAAGCCCGTGTTTAACTTGGCAGCATATCACCAGCTCTTTGTTGGGACAGAAAGAATTCGGGCTCCAGAAATCATCTTCCAGCCTTCTCTCATAGGCGAAGAGCAGGCTGGGATAGCAGAGACCCTTCAGTACGTTCTGGACAGGTGAGACCGAAACTCCTTTTTCTTCTGTTTTCCTGAGACATTTCCTTGGATTCTGCACTAAATCGAGCTTGTCCACCTTGCGGCCCGTGGGCTGCACGTGGGCCAGGACAGCTCTTCTTTCATTTGTGCCCCAGGGAAGCCAAGAGGCTGGATACCCCTGCACTAAATGGTAGATTTGATGGTCAGACAGCAGAAATGTCTCACTCTGCTTCTCATTGACTTGCTGTACTCAGAGAGTACTCTATCGCCCCAGGCCTGGCACTTATTTGGGACTCTGTAATTCTTTTCGGAACATGTAAGTGCTCAGTTGATTTGAAGAGTTGTAAGAATTTCTTTTAAGATTATGTATGTGCATTGGCTTTCATATAAACCTCCACATTATTGAAGTGTAATTCTAAATTACCCTAAAAATGTGCAGTAATTACACGGTTTTCTTCCTCATAAACGTTTATTTAAGAGTTTGCGTTTCTATAAGAGCATGCTTCCCCCCGCCTCATTACACAGGCATTTTTCTGCAGTGTGAGTTTTTATAATTCAAGTTGGAGAAATAGGGAACATGATGTTTAAGTAGTGTGGCTGTTGTTGGTTAAAAGAAGATGAACGCTTACACCCAGCTAGAGAGAAAAGCTATTGTAGCTACTTTGAGTGTCAGCTTTGAAAGTGGTCAAGCATGTATCAGATAAAACTTATTTTGGGCCCTCATAAGGGAGGCAGGACTTTTTAGGGGTTATGGAAATACTCTTATCTCATTGTGATGATAGTTGTTGGAGTATGTTAATTTGTCAGACTTCATTAAAATGTATGTAAATCAGTCTTCAATAGAATCAGTTTTTAAAAACTGTTAGGCAGAAAACAACATGCTAAGGAAATAAATTTGACCATTTAAATTAAGATTTTGACTAGATACGTGGCATTTTGTAAAGACACAAATGAGAAGTGGGAGGTTTTCAAAAATGTTTTTTGTACAGATGTTTATTCTTTGCATTTCTGCATCTACATTCTCTTCTGATGTTGAAGTTGGAGAGTTTGTACCAGAAGGAATCATTTATCTCCTAGGTATCCAAAGGACATTCAGGAAATGCTAGTTCAGAATGTTTTCCTCACTGGCGGGAACATGATGTATCCTGGGATGAAGGTTAGAATTGAGAAGGAGCTATTGGAGATGAGACCCTTTCAGTCAGCTTTTCAGGTACTGATGATTCATGTAACCAGCTGCTTGGAAAGTAGCATTAATCGCTGGTTTTCTGGTTGCAAATGTAATAAAAGTATAAATGAGAAACATTATAATTCCATTATCCAGTGATAGTCCCTGTTAACATTTTTGTGGCTTTTCCTTCTGGTCTTTGTTTAATTTTTAAAGCAGAGTTGGAGTCATGTTTTATGATTTCTTTTTAATTGGAAAAGGAAGATGTGTGTATAGTTCAGAGACTGCAAAAGACTACATGGAGAATAAGTCATTCTCCTCACTTTGTTCCAATAATAAGTCATGGAAGCTGAGCTCTAGCAACATCATGGAGGGTGCCCCAGGCCATCCTTCCTGCTTCCATGTCTCCTGAGGCTCATTTGCCACCATGGCCAGAGCCGCCTCGTAGCAGCCTCTGCTCCCCCTGCTCACAGAGAAGGGACCCAGGCCAGGAAGGCCCTTCCTCCAGGTGGAGTGCCAGCTCTGCTTCCCTCCATCTGATAGCTTGTGCTCGGCATCATTGGAGCAGGAGGAGGGGCGGCCGGGCCCCCTCTGACCCAGAGTGGCAAGCCTTGTGTTCATAAAATAGCTGATAACCCCTTGTTCTGTTAGGTCAACACTGCTGTGCTTTGTGTATTGTGCTTTCTTAGAAAGTAGGGTGCATGTCAGCTCATTGTTGTTGGGAGGGTGCAGGGATAGTCCTGCGCTGTCTTGGAAGTAACTGGGGCCCTGCTGTGTGTATGTTTTGGGGGATGAAAGGTTGGGGCTGCAGCTGGGTTCTGAAGTCCTGATGGGAGAGAGCCTTCTGGTGAATGCTCTCTTTGTGTTCAGGTTCAACTTGCCTCTAACCCTGTGCTGGATGCCTGGTATGGTGCTCGTGATTGGGCCTTGGACCACCTGGACGACCATGACGTCTGGATCTCTAGGACGGACTATGAGGAGAAGGGAGGGGAGTATCTGAAGGAGCACTGTGCTTCCAACATCTACGTCCCCATCCGCCTGCCAAAGCAGCCTTCCCGCTCGTCCGAAGCCCAGGCACCTGTCAAAGGCTCCATGGCTAGTGCAGGCACTGCTGGTGAGCAGGCATAGCAGAGGTTCGGCCAGTGTGACGGACAGGACAGGGACTGCGTTAGATGTGTGTGGCCCAAAACATTGGGCTGCAAAATGGATTTCTCCTGGGGAGAACAGTAAGGGACAATGGGAGTTACCCTTTAGGAGGCTCATGGGAAGTCTTCTGCGGTGAGTAACCTTCAAACGATTTTCGGTGTCTGTTGAGCCATGGGTGAGCTGTGACATCAGCTTCCTGCATCAGTAAATGAAGACAGAATGGAGGACAGAGATGAACAAAATGCACAAGGCTTATTTCTACTGCATTTTAAAGCGGTTGTTGTTGTTGTTTTATAATTGTTTAAAAGTTATATTTTCAGTGTAGATAGATATTCTTCTAACTTTATTCAGAAATTGTGTGAATGCCCAGCAGATAGAAGTCTTTCACTTACATATAAAAGCTAATGTTTATGTAATAAGACAATTCCACAAAACTTTAGGAGCTGGAAGTATTTCCCTCCTCCTTCTTCCTCTTATAAATGAGGAAAAAGGACTCAAAGAGAGGTGCTAAGTTGTACAAAGTCACTGTTAGGGGCCTGCTCAGTGCCCAGAGCTGAATGGGCAGAAATGGGACCTTGGGCTCTTTTGTTCATACTTTCTTTGCTGGGAACTTTTCCACCCTATGAGGCCTTCCTACAATTTTTTTTAATTTTGTCCCTGTGTGTTTGTTGGCTGCTTAACCTTTCAGGCCTTTCTGAAACAGGAATGGCCATATGTTTATTATCATGAACATGGGGGATAGTACATAGGGGTGCATTATCTTTCTACTTTTGTATGTGTTTGAAATTTTCCATTAAAAAATTAAAAACAATACTCTTTCTAGCCTTGTTTTATTTGTCATATAGCAGTGTTTTGGAAATCACTTAATACTGCATAGAGAGCCACTTCTTTCTCATCTTTTAAAAATGTATGTGCATGTTTATCTGTCACAAAAAGAATACCATGAAGATATACATAGTCAGCAAATATGTGACATATACATACACTTTTCACACAAATAGTAGCATACTCTATACAGTACAACAATGTAGCTTGGACATCATACCACATCAATACAAAGACAGCTTCCACATTCTTCTTTATATTATGTTTATTGGCCTAATACATTATGAGATTCTGAAAAACTGCCTCCAACCCTGTGCTCTTTTACACTAAGAAATGTGGCAAGAAATGTAAACGTTTTGCTATAATGGTATTTTGTCGTTTGACTTTGTTGCGATATTTTTCCATACAGAATTTTTATGGACTCAAATCAAGCAGTGTTTTAAAATTGCTCTGGTGTTTTATGTCATATTTTAAAAAGCCTTACTCACGCTGGGATAATAAAAAAACAAAACAAAAAATAAAACCCTTGTTTTTTTCCATATACTTACTTAAACCTTTTTTATATAAAGAATAACATTGAATAGCCTAAAATGTAGGTACCTACCTAACAACTTATAAAATAAGCACCTCTGTTATCACAATGCTCAAGAAACATTGTTACCCACATAGATGGCCCCATGTATGGTCTTTCCTCATCAAAGTCTCCTTTTTCCTTGTAGAAAAACGTCATGTGGACTTCTATAGTATTCCTTCAAGGTTTGATCATCTAATTATGCATTCCTGAGCACTGTCTTTAATATTTATCCATGTTGTGTGTACTGTGATTCATTTATACAGTTTGAATTTCTCTTGGCATGGGTTTGTGGTAGGGCTCCTTTAAATTTCTTTGTAGATGACCAGCCAATTGAGCTAGCAGTATTTATTAAGTAGTCCATCTTTTCTCCATGAATTTAAATGCCACTTTTATTATTTATTAAATGACCTTATACTTTTTTGGTCTATTTCCAGACTCTCATCTTCTTCGTTCATCTCTGTCTATTCTTGAATTCATAATGAACTCTTACTCTCACTTTATAATAATACATTCTAAGATGCGGCAGTGTGTCTGCAGATTTCCCTGTTTTTTTTACCAGACTTAATTCTTGACTTTCCTGCATGATCTTTGGAATTAATTTTTCAAGTTCTAAAATAATTCTGTTGAAAAATATATTTGCATCTCATAAAATTATAGATTAAAAGACACAAAATGGTATCTTTTTTTTAATTGAATCTCCTAGACAAAATTGGGAATGTGCCTTTCTACTTAGGTCCCTATGTCACATGATAGACTTTGAAGGTTTTGTTAATATATTCCCTACACATCTTTTTGTGGTGAAATAACTCATTTGAACATTTGAATAGTACTACATTATGTTTTCTGCCATGATTTATTTAAACATTCCACCTTTGAATGGCATTTGAGTAAATCTGTTTCCAAATTTATTCTATTACAAATAGTGACTGGTCTATATGGGTCTTGGCTTATCCCTGCTACAAACATGCCCAGACCACTCACAATACTATGGGCCTGAGCAGAAGAACTAGAGAGAGAAGAAAACATGAAAAATACTAAATAGAATAAGCAACTAGACTGCAATGAGGTAACATAATGACCATTTTAATATAAAGAGAAAAATCAAGAAGTTAAAGAATAATGTTCTACCATAAAAGATAACATGGTGATACAATTACAAAATGCATCAAAGTTGAAATCTATAATGTCTTTGATAGTAGAGGATCATAGCAAAGAAGTTAAAATTACTACAGTAGACACAGTTAACCAGCACCCATGGGGACTGGTAGATACCAGAAAAATGTAAGTAAACTCTGTTAACCAGCACTCAAGCTCTCAAGCTATAATAATGATTATTATAGCTCTGTAGATAGACAGATCTGGGCCTGAATTCATAAGCTGTGAATTTGGGCAAAGGAAGGCAATCCCTGAGATTGAGAGGTCAGTGAAGAGGGCAATCCAGAGGAAATAAAAGTACAGGGTAGTCAAAAACATGCACATTGGATTATGATTGTAGGAAATCTGGGCCCTGTTTCCAAATCAAAATGTCCCCAACCCCCTCTTCCCACCACCGCCCTCGTCCAGGGCATCCTCAGGGTTTCCTTTCTGTGTTTCTGACCCATATAGCCCAGGGTCCTCCACTGGCACCCATGTTCCTTGTTCTCACTCCTTCAGGGCTCTTCCAGGGTGACCAGGAGCCCATCTGAGCAACTAGAGGAGGGGTGTCAGGTAGATTGCATTTCCCCAAGACAGCCATAGGAATATCTCCCAACCCACATGTTCTTCTGACAGTGTGATTAAGGCCTGATCTATGTCACCTAAATTCATACTCATGTTGAAGCCCAAACCTCTGTACCTCAGAACATGACTGTACTGGAGATAGCATCTTTAAAGAGGTGATTGAGCTAAACTGAGGCCGTTTGGGTAGAGCCTTACTGCAATATGACTAGTGTCCTTACAAGAAGAGAAAAAGACGCCAGGGATGAGCATACTGAGGAAACCTTGTGAAGATACAGGGAGAAGATGCCACCTACAAGCCAAGGAAAGAAGCCTTGGGAGAAACCAAATCTGCAGACACTTTGATCTAAGACTTTTAGCCTCCAGTATGATGGGACAGCCGCTCCGTATTTTATTATGGACCCAAACTACTGCCGTGACCTTGACCTTCCTATCCAGTGGTGGTCTATGTCCTCTCCCCTGGAAGCCAGGTGGAGACATTCATGCTTGAAGCCAGCTGCCATGCTGTGAGGAAGCTAAAGCTAGCCCACAGAGGGGCCACAGGGAGACCCCATGTCCATGTTCTTGCTGATGGCCTTGCTGAGGTGCCAGCTGACACCAGCATCAATCGTCTGACGTGCCAGTGAAGACGCCTCCAGATGATTCCAGCTTCCAGCTACTGAGTCACCCCCAGTCACTGAGTCTTTCCAGCGGATGCCCCAGACACGTAGAAGGGCTGCTACTCTCTTTCCAAATTTGGGACCCACTGAATTCATGAGCGTAACAGAATGGTTATATACTGCACTGAGTTTTTGGATAGTTTGTTACACAGCAATAGGAATTCCCAAAGGCTCTTGCAAAGGCTCTGCCACCAGCATGGCTGTCTCACTTAAGAAAGCATTGGACACTTCTCTCTAAAGCGGCGGTCCCCAACCTTTTTTTGGCACCAGGGACTGGTTTCATTGGTGAGTTGCCCATGGGATGCGCATGCACAGTTCACAATCCGGATCACAAGTGAGGTATTAGTAAAATTTACATAACTTTGTCAAAAGTTAATAGATTCTCGCTCCTATGAGCATCTAATGCCGCTGCTGATCTGACAGGAGGTGGAGCTCAGAAGGTAATGGGGAGGAGCTGTAAATACAGGGTTGGGGACCCGTGCTTCTAGAGCACTTCCCAACTTTGCTGGAGAATTGTTGCTGCCACCTGGTGTCCAATTGAAACAATGCAAGACCCACTGGTCTCCCTTTCTTTTTAAGAGAAGCTTTTTCATTCATTCCACGAATATTCACAATCTCTGATAGTGTTGGGTCAAGTGTACTTAAAAAAAAAAATAATAAGCCTATTCTAACGTTACCATTTTTGTATGCTTTCATCTTTAGTCATGAGATATCACAAGGCCACAATTTCTTATACTCTTTCCAAATCCAAAACTGAAAACTGAAAGATTTTTAATCAGTTTACAGAAGCTGACTCAGTAGCAAAACCTAATCTGAACATAGGTTATGTATATATTTATTATAGATGTGTTTAGTGTATTTATTTCTCTATTATATACATATTTTACAGTGGAAAACGTTGATGCTTGATTATAGGGTGCTGCTCTACACCCCTCTAGCGATGTGCTAGAATAGAGAGCAGTGGTTCTCAAAGCGTGGTCCCCAGACCAGCAGCATCAGCATCACTGGGGAACTTGTTAGAAATGGAAATTCTCAGGTGTCACCCCGGACCTATGAAAGAAAAATCTCGGGGGTGGGGTCCAGCCATCTGTGCTTTAATGAGCCCTCCTGTTGATTGATTCATGCTCAAGTATAAGCACCACTGATATAGACTACATGCACACATTATGCTTGTAAAACCCTAAAGTTCTGAATCGCAAAGCACATTTAGTACCCCCTGGTTTCAGAGAAGGGATTTCTTGCAGACCTTTATTTTAAAATTTCCAGTGACATTGAAGGGAGCCATGAGATTTTTATGTTTAAAAGGGGGTGGGGGAGGGCAGAGGTTCCTTGTAGGAATGGAGAAAGGGTCTGATTAATAATCATAAAATTCTGTGATATTAAAAGAACTCCCTAATTCATTGGTATCCACTCCTGTATGGGTGGTAGCCTTTAGAATGTTGACAATCTTTTGCTACCACAGATAAATCCACCTTGAATCTCCTTAGATACGGTATGTTTTCCTGGGCAGGTGGGAACTTTTCTCCAGGCCAGGTGTTCTTCACTTGGAGTTGCTGAGTCACAGGACATGCAATTCATCTTTCCTAAGTGATGCCAAGCCTCTCTCTAAAGGGGGTGTACCAGGATTTGTGGCCCTTATTCCAAGGGGTTCCTGATTCATAGTCCTGGCCTGTTCCAGTATTGTCAGCTTTGTGTGTGTGTGTGTGTGTGTGTGTGCGCATGCACGTGTCTTTCTGATAACTGTCAACTTTTATATCCTGGATTTTTTATTCTAATTTCTCTAAAAATTCAGAAGTTGGGCTTCTCCAACTATCTGTAGTTTGTGGATAAAAATTTTGCCTTTTTCACTTAGGCTTTGCCCGTTTATCTTCCAAACCTAAATTTTTAGACTTCTGTAAGACCTTTCCTCTCTTGACTACTGTAATAACATATGAAAGGTTTTTCATAAGACCTTTTCTCTCTTGACTGAGGCTTTGCCTGTTTATCTTCCAAACTTAGATTTCTAGAATTCCATAAGATTTTTCCACTCTTGACTGAGGCAATAATATGCCTGTTTATCTTCCAAACCTAGATTTCTAGAATTCCATAAGAACTTTCCTCTCTTGACTGAGGTAATAACATGGGGAAGATCTTCCATAAGACCTTTTCTCTCTTGACTGAGGCTTTGCCTGTTTATCTTCCAAACTTAGATTTCTAGAATTCCATAAGATTTTTCCACTCTTGACTGAGGCAATAATATGCCTGTTTTATCTTCCAAACCTAGATTTCTAGAATTCCAGAAGAGCTTGCCGCTCTTGACTGGGGCAATAACAGATGAAAAGTGCTTTGGTATTCTTGGGACTACTTGGACTGTGGATGTTTCAGGCTCCATTTTCTTTGTTATGGGTAAGGAGTGACAATAGCCAGATGGGTGAAAGGATGAGGGTAGCAGCTGCAGCAACTACAAAACAAACATTGAGGAGAAGAAAATAAACATCAGTTTATAGATTCCAAAATTGCATTGTTGAGAGAAGGGGTGTGTGTGTGTGTGTGTGTGTGTGTGTGTGTGTGTGTGTGTGTTTGTTGTTTCATTCCACACCGGTGGATGTGGGGCCTCATGGGGCAGAAACAAACCGGGGGCCTCCCGCATGGGAGGCGAGAACCTTTTCTGCCCTCCTGGTGGTTACCAGTTGACTAAGACGTCAGCGGGTTGGTTTCTTCTACAGCCTCTGTTCTTGGCTTTGCAGATGGTTGTCTTTCTCTAGTATCTTTGCAAGGTCTCTTCTCTGTCCCTAATCTTCTCTTGTCAGGATACCAGTCATAGTGGATGAGGGCCCACCTGTCCTCCATGAACTCATTTTACCTTAATCACCTCCTAAAAGCCCCTGTCTCCAAACACAGTCACATGCTGAGGCACTGGGGGTTAGGACTGCAGCATATACATTGGGTGGAGTAGGGGAGGGCACAGTTCAGCCCATGACACTAACAGGAGAAGCAGATATTTCTCCAATAGTCACAACTATGTGTAAACTCACAGTTGTGGTCCCTGGAGCCATGTGAGCCACTACCACAGTGGGCTTGACTGAGGGCCTCGTGGGAAGCGGTGTTTCATTATGGCAGCCGTAGAACACAAATACAGTGACCCACAGTATGAGAAGGAGATGTTTGTCAAGGAAGCTGTCCCTGAGGAAGGGCCGTTTGGGCCGAGACCTGAAAGAAGGATGAGCATTAAGTGGGAAAGAGGGAACAAGATGTGTGAAGACATGGGAATACCTGGTGGGCGTCTGAGGAACCCAAAGGCAGCCAGCAGCACAAGTTACTGTGGAGAGACCCCTAGGGATGAGGAAGCATAGAACCAGATAAAAATCACCTGGGCATTTCTTAAAAAATACAGATGCCAGGCCTCATTCCAGGCCCACTGAATCAGAATCTCTAAGGACAGGGACTCCGGAACACGCATTCTCCCTCCCCAAATATTTTTATTTTGAAAAATATTAAACCTCTGGAGAAATTGAAAGAAATGTGCAGAGAACACTTTAATATCATTCACCTAGATGCACTAATTGTTAGCATTTTGGCACATTGACACTTTGCTTTCTCCTTCCTTCCTCCTCTCTTCAGCATATATCTCCCAAGAATAAGATAAGGGCATACCACATTACCATCATCAGATTTCGGAACAGTGATGCTAATTCAATCATCTAAGATATGAACGATATTTACATTCTCAGTGGCCTACAAACTGTTTTTATAGCTATTTTTTTAAATCCAGGATTCAATCAAGGTATATATATATTCCTTTAATCTATTCTAATCTAGAATAACTCGCCACCTTAAAAAAAAAATGATATTAACTTTTAAAAAGAGAGTCCAGGCTTATGGAATGCCCCACATTCTAGATTTGTCTAATTTTCCTCATGATTAAAATTAGGTTAAGTAGTTTGGGCAAGAATGTGACATAGAAGCTGTGGAGTCCATCAGGTTGCATCCCCCAGAGCTGCCCAGCATCAGGCCATCCCCCTTGTCCCCTCATGATGTGGCTTTGATCACTTGGTTAAGGAGGCGACTACTGCATCTCTCTATGGTAGAGGTACACGTCTCCCTTTTGATTATAAATAAGCTGAGTCTTGCTATTGTGAACCATGTAAATATTCTGTTACCCAGCAATTTTTCTTTTGAAGATTTATTTTTGTTGAGAGGAAGAGAGACAGAGATAGAGAGAGAGAAGGGGGAGGGCCCAGAGCAGTCTCCACAGTCGTACGCCGTTTTTCCGATATAGTTTCATTCCACAGGTGGGCATGGGGCTGAGCAGGGCAGGAACCAGATCGGGGTCCTCTGGCATGGGAAGCTCACCCAGGTGAGCCACATGGGCCAGGGTCAGGTTACAGTACTCAGACCCCGGCCAAGCCATCCCTCCAGCAACCTTTCCCTCAGTGGCTCTGGCATCCGTTGAGCCTCCTGGTTTCCTCCGCATTGACTGTTATACTGGTGAGTGCAAAATGGCATTTGCACTTTTAAATAAGTTCCCCAGGTGACCTATCTACTCAGGGAGTTTGGGAAAGCCTGTTTAAGTTGAGGTAAGTGATACAGGAGAATGAGGTGCTGCTATGAAGGCAGATGGAGAGGCACTATGAGACATTTTGCTAAAATGCATATTCCTAGGCTCCACATCACACCAAAGAACAAGAAAGGCATACAAAGGACGGACCTGGGAAGCAGCACTTTAGACACTTCTTGCCTCCCCTTCCCCAGGTGATTCTGTGCTCCCAGAGTTTGAGAAAAAGACTTAGCTGGTGATCCTTAGCCTGGCTGCACATTGCGTTTTCAATTCACCTGGAGCGTTGTTTTTGATGTGTGTGTGTGTGTGTGTGTGTGTGTGTGTGTGTGTGTGTGTGTGTGTGTTTACCAGTACAAGCCCCACCTCCAGAATCTGATTCACAGGGTCTGGGGAAGAAGAGCCTGCTGGGCCAACACGTTTTGAAGCTCCCTTCCTGATTCCTGTGACTGCCAAGATTGAGAACCCTGGGGCTAGCAGCGTCCTCTGTGAACTGAATATAAAAATGAAAACCCATCTGCCCTGACTCCTAGTTACCCTTAACTCATAGCATCACAGACTAGCCCCAAATGTCTGATGCTCCCTCCACACCCCTGATGGGGCCCCCATCATGTGCAAACAGCTCCACCAGTGCTCTTTGGGGGGCTTACAAAAGAGGTAGAAGAAAGGTCACTTCCCTCAAAGCACAGGGGCGTGGGAAAAAATGCACACACAAACACGCGTTAAGTGCTGCACAATCAGAGTTTTACAGACCAGGAAATGGACTCTCTGGAAAGGGAAATGACTGCCCAGAGAATTCATGGCAGAGCCAGACTCTTACCCAGAATGCCCTTCTTCCATGCACCTCATTTTTGGGTCCTCCAGGTACTTCCTGCAAATCTGTTTGGTTGGGCCTGGCCTGGAGCCAACATTTCACCAGAAGCAGCAGCCACAGACCAAGGCTTAAGGTTTACCTTGGGCCAGGTATCCGACTAAGGAGGTGTTTGTAGAATGAATGAATGCAGCCACCCAGCACCTGCCCACTATCCGGCATTGGAACCAGTGGGTTAAATAACCTCAAAAAGAATCTCTTTGAACTGGATTAGCTAATTTTTTCACAGCTGAGAAGTCTCTAGGTCTTCCTTATTCTGGAATCTTTGCCTCACATTGTAGTGCACTCAGATTCTACCTTCTGTATAATTTACATGTAACTATGAGCTGATTTGAATTGCAGTTGACTAATTGACCTAAAGTTATGCAAATATATATATATTTTAAGATTTATTTTATTGTTTTTGACAGAGAGACAGAGACAGAGATAGAGAGAAGGGGGAGGGCCCGGAACAGTCTCCATAGTTGCACATCATTGGTTTTTCCACATAGTTTCATTCCACAGGTGGGCGCGGGGCTGCACAGGGCAGGAACTGGGCCGGGGTCTCATCCCGGTGAGAACTGAACTGGGGGCTGAACTCCCCAGTTCAGCATATGGGGCTGCACGGGCCAGGGCCCGGATTCAATCCTCAGTTCCCAGGGCTGCAAAGTGAGCTCTTAACCCACTGAGTCATCCCAGCTTCCCCATTATGCAAATATTTAATTGTGTATCTGTATTAAATGTTGGGGCCAATGCATTCATTATCAGGTCCTCAAATATTTTCCATAGTCTGTTAGAATGTTCATTAGTTTTGGACTATTCCCTAATGTCTAACAGATCATAGGTGACTTCAAAATAAAGTGCTTTGCATTTCATCAATGTCCTGGGAACAAGAGAGAAAGGTTTGGAGGACATGGTCAGTGTTGCTTTTAAGAACCAGAGAATAGTTAACTTTTTATTTTTGGTAACAATTTAATTGAGATGTAATTCATATACCATACAATTCACTCATGTGAAGTATAAAATTCAATGGTTTTTGATTTATTCATAGTTGTGTAAACATAACTACATCAATTTTAGAACATTTTCATCACCCTCAAAAGAAATCGGTGCCCTTTATCTGTCACTGTCCATTTGCACCCCTACCCGGAAACCCCCTCCTAACTTTAGACAGCCATTAATCTACTTTCTGTCTCTATAGATTTGCCTGTTCTGGACATTTCATACCAGTGGAATCATACACTATGTGGTCTTGTATCTGGTCCTCTCACTTCCCATAGTGTTTTCAAGTTCCATCCATGATGTTGTGTGTATCAGTACTTCACACCAAATAATGTTGCATTGTATAAAATGGACTGCATTTTATTTATCCATTCATCATTTGATTGACACTTGGGCTGTTTCCACTTTTTTGGCTATTATGAATTATGCTACCCTGAACATTTGTGTACAAGTTTGTGTGGATGTATATATGTTTTTATTTCTCTTGGGTTTATACCTTGAAGTGGAATTTGTGGATCATCTGGTAACTCTAAGTTTCACATTTTGAAGACTGCCAGACTGTTTTTGAAAGCAGTTACAGCATTTTCCATCCAGCAGTGTATGAGGTTTCTAATTTCTCCATGTCCTTGCAAATACTTATTATTACCTGTCTTTTTTGATTATAGCCATCTTAGTGAGTTTGAAAGTCTATTTCATTGTGGTTTTGATTTGTATTTCTTTGATGGCTAATGATGTTGAGTATCTTTTTATGTACTTATCATTGGCCATTTGTATATCTTCTTTGGAGAAATGTCTAGTTCAGAGTCTTTGTCCATTTTTTAAATGGAGTTATTTGCCTTTTTTATTGCATTGTGAGAATTTCTTATATATTATGGCTGTAAGTTCCTTGTCAGATACATGATTTGCAAATATTTCCTCCAATTCTGTGGGTTATTGTATTTGTTCTCTAAGGCTGCCATAACAAAATTCAAATGATTAAGTGGCTTAAATAACAGTACTTTATTTCTAACAGTTCTGGAGAAGAAGGTATCTGCAGACTTGGTTTCTTCAGAGGCCTCTTTCCCCTGTATGCTCATCTCTCATGGCTCTTTCTCATAAAGACACTAGTCATACTGCATTAGGCCCCATCCTAAGGGCCTCAGTTTAATTTAATCACCTCTTTAACGACCTTACTCATATCTCCAAATATAGTGAGTTACAGTTTGAGGAACTAGGGGTTGGAACTTCAACATGTGAATTTGGGGGACACACCATTCAGCCCATAATTGTTATCTTTTTACTTTTTTGGTGGAGTCCTTTGAAGCACAAAGGCTTTTTAATTTTTATTTTAATGAAGTCCAACTTATCTAGTTTTCCCTTTGTTGCTTGGGCTCTAGGTGCTGTATCTAAGAAACCATTACTTAATCCAAGGTCATAACTTAGGTCTATGTTTTCTTCTGGGAGTTTTGCAGTTTTAGTTCTTATACTTCAGTCTGATCCATGTTGAGTTAATTTCTGTATGTGGTGTAAGGGGGGGGGGGTCCCTCTTCAGTCTTTTGCAAGTGGAAATCCAGTTGTCCCAGCACCACTTGTGGGAAAGGCCATTCTTTCCCTATTAAATTGTCACACGTGCGTATCTAGACTCTCAGTTTTATTCCACTGATCTATAAGTCTGTCCTTATACCGGTACCACACTGTCTTGTTAGCTTTGTAGTAAGTTTTGAAACCAGGAAGTGTGAGTCCTCCACCTTATTCTGAGCAAACTTGGACTTCTGGTATCAAACACTGCGAACGATGTAAATGAACAGCACAGCATGGGGATTTTGGTCTTACTGGAAGCTTCATTTCAGGACATACATTCCTGCCTTGGAGAGATGGTTCCCACCCACTCAGCCCACAGCTCGTCATGATAAATCATTGGAAACATTCTATGGAGAACAATGATTCCCTTGGGTTTTTAAAAACATCACTTTAAGACTTTGTCTTCCCTTCCTGCTCTGCTCTCTACTTGCTCTTTCTGAAACAGCATCATTCACAGCTGAGTTATTAGTGAGCTGAGAGGGAGCCAGGTAGGAAGTGGTGATGGGGCTTTCTGAGGGTTTGAGGGCCCAGGGAATAAATAAGCCCAACCCAGAGGTTTTCACTTCCCCAAGAAAGGTTACTGGGTTTTCTTAGCAAACAGAAAATCACTAAGCTCAAGTTGTACTGGTTGGCCTCAGAAGAACATTACGAGTGAGTAATGACGCAGAGGACCTCTTCAAACAATACTGCTGGGAATTGAATTAGCTGGGTACCACTCCTAAACTCCCCCAAACTTTTTATTTATTTTTAAAAAAGATTTATTTATTTATTTCGACAGAGACAGAGAGAGGTAGAGACACAGAGAGACAGGGAGAAGGGGGAGGGCCCAGAGCTGTCTCTACAGTTCCATGTTATCAGCTTTCAACATGGTTTCACTCTTCCCAGATGGGTCGTGCAGGGCAGGAACCGGGCTGGGGCCCCCTGCATGGGAGGCATGCCCCCTTGAGCCAGGGGCAGACCAAACTGGGGGTTTCCTGCATGGGAAGGACACACCCCAGTTCAGCATATGGGTCAGCAAGGGCTGGGGCTGGGACTCTATCCTTGTTCCCCAGGGACTGCAAAGCGAGCATTCAACTCGCTGAGCAATCCTGGCTTTTCCTGAATACCCCAAACTTAAACCTTGTCTGCACCCCATTGGCTGGTCCTAGGGCTCTAATCTGGAGTCTGAGAGCTCAGGAAACAAGGCCCTTTGTGGAGAAGAGAACTCTATTGTTTTAAAGCCAGTGTTCAGTGAGAGTGGATTCCAGAGAATGTTTTGGGATGGAATTTTCCCCTTTGTTAACTTTCTCTCCTCTTTCTTGGGGGGTGGGGGTGAGTAAGGCCTTCTCAAATGCAACCTTCAGAGAGTCAAACCTCTTGTGTAAAGAAAAGATGATGCTCAGAGTGCAGGGGCCTTCAGCCCAGGAAAGAGTCTTGGACTTGATGATAGAAGCCACTGGTGTGTGCTTGGCTTTTCACTTTTAGCATTAAGTCTCAGGGAGGGAGGCAGCCCCCTCTCTGGATCCTGCACATCTCGGGGGCTGACGTCAGCGGAGGTACGACCACTTCCTTCCCCCCTCGCTTCACCTCCTTTCTTTCCAGAAAGAGGAAATGATGCAAGTGCAGTCGCAGGCCGTGCCCCCCTGCTCCCGCATCTTGCTCCCGCCCCCGCCCCCCAACTGGGGGCCCGGCCCCCACAGATCTGTCCCCAGGGCAAGGCCTGGCCGGTCTCCTTGACGTCCCAGGAAGCCTTCAGACTCAAGCTGAGACTTGAATTCCTGGCACCGTACTGGTTCTGAGTGACCTTGCGGAGGTACTGCTCCTCGCTGGACTTCACGCTGCCCTTCCATCAAATGGGAGCAAGAATGCCGTCCTGGCTTCCCCCTCTCCACGGGGGACATGGCGCGGGGACAGGCAGATGACCATAGGACAACTATTCCGAGGCCTGGAGGCGACCCAACGCGCTCCCACTGCGAGCCGCCCAAAGGTGGGCTCCGCACCCTGGAGCGCCCGTGCGGGCCGCCGGCGCCCCTCGGCCTTCCCGCGCTCGGGCCCGCCCCGGAGGAGGAGCCCAGGGCGGGGCCGCGGCTCGCGGCCGAGCGGGGCTGGCGCTGTCGCCGCCCTGACAGCCTCAGCGCGGGCGCGGGAGGACGGAGCCGGGGCCGGGAGCCGCCGGGGCAGGGCTCGGCAGAGCGGGTGAGTCTGCCCGCGGCGCCGCCTCCCCGCTGCGCTCTGCGGCTCGGCCGGGCGGCGGGGCAGGACGGCGGCGGGAAAGTGGCCCCGGCCGCTGCCGGCCTGGCTGGGGGTGTGGTGGCGCCTTGGCCAAGGGCCGGCTGCGCACGGTCTTGGGGATGGGCGGGCGCCCCTGGGAAGGCGGGCGCCCCTGGGAAGGGGGCGCCCCTGGGAAGGCGGGCGCCCCTGGGAAGGGGGCGCCGGGAGCGCGGGGCCGGGGAGGCGGTGGGCGTGGGCTGCTCTCTCGGGTCTGGGGCGCCAGCGACGAGGCCGGTGGGGGGCGGGGGCGCACGGGCGCGTCCTTGGCTGGGGTGCCGGGGGCCCGGTCCGGAGGCGGCCCCCGGGATTTCGGCTGGTGCTGGGTTTTCGCATCGCCGACTGCCGGGGGGCGCAGTGCTGGGAACCGGGAGCCACGGCCAGCGCCTAACAGCCGGTGGCCCAGCCCCGGGTCCGGCATGGGGGCGCCGCCCCCTCGCGTGGCAGTGGCGCTTGGCCCCGCAGGCAGCGCTCCCGGCCGGGCGCAAACAGCCCCCAGGGCAGGGGACCCCGCATATCCACTCTCCCTGCTGCCGGATCCCGCGGACAGAGCCCGGCAGCCCCGCAGAGACCCTGCGCGTGCTTGTTCCCGGGGAGAGATGCGCCCGGCCTGTCCGAGGGGCCGCCGTGCGCTGCGTCCCCGCTCCCCGAGCGCTCCTCTCCCCCCAGCCCCGCGCTTCCATTCCCGCCGGAGGAGCGCCCTCGAGCGCCTGGGATGGGCAGAAGCGGCCACCAGCCCCGGAGAGGTCGCACACGGGGGTCCCCACAAGGTCACCCGGAGCGCCCAGGCCGAGCTGCCGGACCGCCCCGAGAGGAGGGCAGGGAGCGGCGGCGCTCGCGGCTGCCTCGGGCCCGGTGCAGACTCCCTCCTTCCCGCCTCCTCCTCCCCCAGCCCGGCCTGGCTTCGCTGGAGATGCTGATGATGCAGCTCCCAGCCCCGGGCGGATAACTGAGCCTGGGCGAGCTTTGAATCTGGCCCTCCCGGGCACCGCAGGCGCCCAGGGAGGGAGACGCGGCTGCACCAGCGTGTCTCGGAACCGAAAGCCATGTGATCCATCCCACATAATGGGCCCCTGTTCTCACTGTCAGGAGCGGCCCACCAGCTCCCCGCGGTCCCGGGCAGCAGGTGCCGCCTCTGAATCGCCCTCTGTAGAGGACCCGAGCCTTGGGGTACCAG
Source organism: Craseonycteris thonglongyai (assembly GCA_004027555.1). Classification (NCBI taxonomy): domain Eukaryota; kingdom Metazoa; phylum Chordata; class Mammalia; order Chiroptera; family Craseonycteridae; genus Craseonycteris; species Craseonycteris thonglongyai. The sequence goes on along the minus strand of PVKE010000027.1, from coordinate 198,155 downwards.
GCGCCCCTTCCCACGGGGCTCTCCCGGGAAGGGGCCGGTGGTTAGCCGCCTCGGCCCGCGGGCTACTTCCCTTGTGCCCAGCCGTTTCCTGCGGCTGGTGCAGCGCCGAGAAAACCCCTCCATCACAGGCCTCCTCCTGGGCAGGTCCTAAAGCTTCGTAGCTCCGCCAGAGACCAGCTGCCCGCCCGGGGCCAGGGACTTGGCCTCCGGGAGCCTGGCTGCCTCCCTAAAATGGGGCCGAGAATCAGGCTGGGGGGTGGGGAGTGAGCGGACCCAGGGGAAGTGCTTGCGGTGGAGGGTGGCAGACTGAGTGCCTCGAGGTAAACGCTGGCGCCTGTCATGCTGGTTTTGAGTGGGGCGTGTCCCTTAGGCAGGAGCCGACGTGGAGCCCTGGCGGTGGTTCTGCAGGGCCCCGGGGTCTTCCATATCTCCGTCCCTCAGCTCTGTCATACAGAGTCTGCTTGCAGGCAGCTGGTGGGCGCTGGAGGGTCCTCTCAGCAGGCAGCCTGCTCCTAGGACCTTCCCACACGAATCCCCACCCGCTTCCTCCCACCTGCCACTGGGACGGTGCTGGGCAGGATGTCAACCAGGCCACTCTGGACGTTCAACTTCGCACCTTCCTGGCAATGGTGTCCCTGATCCTGGAACTTTCCCTGACCCCTTTGCGGGTCCCAGCTCTCTTCCCCAGCCTCTGGAATGTCCTCCCACAGGAAGACCACTGGACCCTTCCTATTTCTCTTTCTGTTTCCCCCCGTGTGGCTGCTCTGTGACTCCCGCATCGGGGGTCCTTGCATCCTGTGGTCTCTGGATCGTCCTTCCCTAGGGTGAAGGGACATGGTGGGCAAGGCCAGTGGGTGCTCAGACTCCATTCTCTCCAGTGACCATGCCAGGGTGGAGGTTAGATCCTGATCTTGTTAAGTCTGTTTGGGTGCCTGAGCCACAGGGCTAAGAGGTTGCTGACACAGGAAGGTGGGTTTTCTCCCCAGGCCAGCACCCTCGTGCAAAGCCCATTAGGACTCTTCAGAAACAAGAGCCCCAGGTTGCTCTCAGAAGCTGCTCCATCCCCAGAATGAGCTGCTTCTGACCACCAGAGGCTGCAGTCAGCCTAGTGTTGCTGCTCACACAGGCACATGCCTGGATCCATGTGCTGTGCTTGGACCCCCAGGAACCCCTCCCAACCTTGTCCCCATCCCCCAACCTTGTTTCTCCCCCTCCCCCACCTGCACCAGGACTTGGAGCATTTGGTGCACAGCGAGCCACAACTGGCATGTTTCCAGCAGAGTCGAGGACAACGACCTTCTTTATCTTGAGCACATCTTAGAGACTAGGCTTCAGGAGGTTTTGGACAAGCCAGTCTCCTACAGAAAGCTACGAAGTGTGACAAGCAAGGGAACAGGCAGGTCTAGTTCAAGTGACAGCTCCATGGATAAAAGCTCTGTGACCCTGGGTAAATTATTTACTCTCATTGAGCCCTGGTTTTCTTATCTGTAAAACAGGAGTAACAATAATGCCAACCTCGTGGGGCTGTGAGGATTCTGAGAATGTGCACGGGAAGTGCTTCGTACGGCACCTGGCGTGGGCAGGAATGCAGGAAGTGATTCTTGTCACCACCACCACCATTTCCTCCTGTGCGCTGGGCTCACAAAGCTCACACCACCTCCTGTCTGGGGGAGTCAGGCCTCTTCTTCCTCTAACTCTCAGCACAGGGAAAGCCGCTCAGCGCGGGGGGCAGCCTCCTGGGCGTTCGAGGCCAGCCAGAGCCTGTCCGCAGGCAGCCCGGGACTGAATCTTTCTCCTCTGGCTTCTGTTTTTCAGGATTCATGAATTCATTCGACAGATGTTTACTCCATTCCAGACCTGTGCTTAGCCAGGGATTTCGAGATGAGTAAGGCAGCTCTCAGGGTCCTCACTCTATTGGGGAGAGTCAGGCCTGGAAACAGATAGTGAGGCCACTGTCCTCAACGGACAGTGGGGGGTAACAGTATCCCTGGCAGGAGGAGGAGTGAAGAGTAGAGTGATGGATGAACAGGTGGGCTCAGGCCAACAACAGATTTCATTCCCGACTCTGCCACCTTGTAGCTGGGTGGTGATGAACAGATGCCTCTCAAGCAGATAAGGGACGTCCCTGGGATGGAGATGTGAGGAGAAAAGTGAGACCATGTGGGTCAGAAACTCAACTCAGCAGATACCAGGATGGCTCAGCTGGTTGAGCACTCGTCTTGCAGCCCCGGGATCCAGAGGTTGTACCCTGACCCCGGCCCATTCAGACCCATATGCTGAACTGGGGTGTGCCCTCAGTTTGGTTCTCACTGGATCAAACTTCCCATTCGGGGGGCCCCTGGCCCAGTTCCCACCCTGCTCAGCCCACACCCACCTGTGGAGTGAAACTATCCAAAACTGATGATGTACAACTATGGAGATGGCTCTGGGCCCTCCCACTTCTCTCTGTGTCAAAAACAATAAAAATAAATTTTAAGAAAAAAAGAAGAAACTCAGCTCAGGACCGTCTAGATATTAACCTGTGCTTGCAGGTGTCAGTTGCTGTTATTATTAGTCTATGATGACCCATCACAGGTGGGCGAAGTTTGCTATGGGAACACCTTCGAGTCCTTCAGAGACACTTTCCCAGGTGGCGGGTAATAGAGGGGTAGGCGCGTGAGCAGCAGGAAGACTCTGTGCAAAGGCACAGAGGCTTAAAGTGCTTGGAGGCTTTGAGAGCAGTGGGCAGGAGTAGCAGCTGGAACACTGTCACCACAGGGTAGGACGGAGGCAGGGAGGTAGGCAGAGCCACCCTGCAGGGGGCCCGAGGGGTCAAACACGCGCTGACCCGCAGCAAGCACCCTGCCTCCTGCGGAAGTCTAGTGTGACCTTCTGCCCGGGAGGAAGCGCTGGGCTGTGCTCATCAGCCAATACATTAACTGTCCCTTCCTCTTCCCTTCCGGAAGCGCAGGGGCCCCTCCACTAATTCCTCACAGGAGACACTTTGGCACCTGGACTCAGTTTCCCATTTGGAGGAAGGGGGTGGGGTAGAGGGAGTGTCATGATCGGCTACTTCATTGATAATATTGTACCAAGTGCTTTTCTGGGTGGTGCTCACTGCCCGAGGTCTTTGCTTCCATGGCCATTCTCATTGAGCTGGAGGCATGTGTTCCCATTGCACAGTGCGGGAAACCGAGGCACGAAGGATGAGGTGATGTGCTAAAGGGCACGCAGTGGGAACTTGTGTCGGGGGGGTCTCCAAAGTTGCTATGTGCTATATCCTATACCACCTCCCTTATGGTCCTTGGAAATACCTAAAGCTGACTGAGGAATGTCTCACTTTTTCACTGTGTACCCGTGGGTGCTGGGCAGTAGGCACCATGGAGATGGGTCACAGTGGGGTGTGCTGTGGTTACCGGCGGACGGCCCCACTTACTCCTGGCCCTGACCTTTGGGGAGGCCCTGTGTGCAGGCACGTGGTGAGGGGGAGGTGTTCTCAGATGTCTCAGGGCTCAGGCAGCATTCCTCAGCCCGCTCGTGTCCCACAAACGTGCTTTGACGCAGGCACTTTGCAGCTTGATTGATGTAGCAGGTGGTGGCTGAACTCCACGGTGACCCCAGGAAGCGATGAGTCTTTTAGGATGGCTGGTGAGAACATCAGGTGCCTACATACCCTACCTGTTTACAGAAGACAAAGGCTCAGATTTCCTTGGGAGGCAGAGTTTAGGACCAGGATTCAAATCCTGACTCTGCCGGTCATTGGTTTCTTGACCTTGGACAATTTCTTCATTTTCTTAAAAAAAAAAAAGATTTATTTTTATTGTTTTGTTTTGTTTTTTTGACAGAGACAGAGAGACAGAGAAAAGGGGGAGGGACCAGAGCAGTCTCCATAGTTGTACGTCATTAGTTTTTGATACAGTTTCACTCCACAGGTGGGTACGGGGCTGCACAGGGCAGGAACCGGGGCTGGGGGCCTCCCACATGGGCCCTGGAAAGAACTGAACTGGGGGCACTCCCCAGCTCAGCCTATGGTTCCGCATGGGCCAGGGCCAGGATTTGATCCTTGGACCCTGGGGCTGAAAGGCGAGTGTTCAACCTACTGATTAATCCCAGCTTCCCCAATTTCTTCATTTCCTTGAGCTTCAATTTCTTAATTTGGAAATACAGATCATATATGAGGGCTGTCTGGAAAAAGAAATCCAACCTTTGTCAATATAATGAGAAGTGTTACTGGCTGGATACCTTCGGGACAGCCGTCGTATATACCATATTATATATGAAGGCTGTCCGGAAAAACAATCCAGCTGTAAATGCCTCTATTTTTCCTATTACATGGCTGGATACTTTCCAGACAGCACCCCCATCCAACACACACACACCATTCAGAGTTGTCATACGGATTTGTAATTACACTTACAATACCTGGCTTCCATTATTGATATAATAGCCACATTTTCCTCCATGGTACTTATAATTGTGATGATATGGTTATGTGTGTGGCAAGTGGTTCACAACTGGGGGCAGTTTGGCTCCCCGGGGAGAGTTTGACAATGTCTGCAGACCTTTTTGGTTGTCATAGCTGGGGAGGGGTGCTATGGAATCCAGGGGTAGAGGCCACAGATGGTACACAGGACAGCCCCACAACAAAGAATTATCCCATCCCAAAATGGCAATTGTGCCCCGGCTGAGAAAGCTTAGACTGGACTGTCAACTCCGTAAGGCCAGTGTCCGTGCCTAACTCATTCAGCTCTGTGTCCCCAGCACACAGGAAGCAATCACTATGCATTAAAGAGATGCATGAGGACTTGGAAGGCCTTATGTCCTCCGGAGTCCTGGAGGCTTGGCTTGTGGGACGTTCCGAATGGGCAGAAGAAATGTAGATGAAGCTGAATGATGATCGGCCAATTTAGTAATTCAGGCCAAAGAAATTCAGGCCCAGCTCATTTCTTTCCCAAGCAGGTGCTGGGGGGCCCAGATGATCTGAATTGCAGTCACCACTGAGTTTTGCTCATGTAGACATAGAACCCACCTTTATCTGGACAAGCAGGCCGGGACAGGGGAGTATAGGTGCCGACAAGGAACGCTGTCAGCTGGGCCCTTGGGATTTGCCAAGCTGGGGCGCAGCTGCCGTCAGCTTCCTGTTTTTTCCCTGGCTGGTGGAATGAAGGAAACCCACTGAATGGCTGTTTCCCACTGACATTGACAGCGATGGGATAGGCCTGGGATTAATGAGGTCAAGCTGCAGTGTGAAAGCTGCCCGATAACTTGAAGTTTGGCCAACAGGAAGACACGGCTTGTTTTCTTTGGGCCATTTGATGTCTCTGGATGGCTTTGGCCAGGGAAGCAGGGGTTGTGACTCTGTACAAAAGAAAGGCGTGTTTTACGCCCTGGAACTGTAGAGGCCAGAGTTGTTGTCTCCTTTTCAGCGTATTCGGAAGGTTTATTTTAATGTGGACTTTGAAATAAATCACGTATTAAAGTGAAGGTTCACGGTGGACCCCAGGCTGAGCCTGGAGCTGGGCGATTGAAAGGCTTGGGCCATTTTTCTGGGGCTCTCTGGGAGTTGGAAGGGACAGGTTGGGCTCAGAGGGCCTTTGGACAGGTTAGAGGTGCAGGTGAGTTAGAACTTATTTTGATGGGGGGAGGGGTCTCAGGCGGATGCCTCCAACTTGCTCACAAATCATTTGGGGTTCCTGTAGAATGCAGAATCTGATTCAGTAGTTCTGGGGCCTGGGGCCCTCTGTTTCTCACAAGCTCCCAGTGGGAGTCATTCTGTTGATCTATGAACTGCACTTTGGAGTAAGTAGCAAGAGTCTGGGGAACCCCAAGTCTACAGGCGAGGGGTCCCCGGTATAAGCCACTCCAGCACAAAAGCAAATTGAGCTGGTCGCGCCTGTTCGCGAAGCCATCTGCTCTGTTGGCAGGTTACATATTTACCACGCTCCTCTGAGTGCCCAGATGGGGGACCCAAAAGGATGGCTGCGTGCTGTCAAGGAGCAATGGAAACAGCCAGAACAAGATGGGAGGGGCTTCTAGCGCTCCCAGAAATGTGTGTCCTGGGGAAGCCGGGATGGCTCAGTGGGTTAAGTACTTGCTCTGCAGCCCCACGGACCGAGGATCGAATCCCGGCCCCAGCACGTGAGGACCCATATGCGGAACTGGGGTGTGCTTTCCATGCAGGAGGCCCCCAGTTCAATTCTTGCCCCTTGCTTGGCTCCTGGCTCGAGTGGGCATGCCTCCCATGCAGGAGGCCCCTAGCCCAGTTCCCGCCCTGCACGGCTCCCACCCACCTGTGTGGCATGAAACCATTTCAAAAAATAACGACGTACAACTCTGGAGACTGCTCTGGGCCCTCCCCCTTCTCTCTGTCTCTGTCAAAAACAAAATAAATCTTAAAAAAAAAAAAGAAGTGAGTGTCCAGGAACACAGTCTTCTTGGGTCACCTGAGACTTGTTAAATCTATATAGATCCCTGGCCCCTCGCCCCTTCCACCTGGATTAGAACCAGCCAAGATGGGGCCTGGGAATCTATCGTTTTCAAAAGTGTGCCAAGCGATTCTGATTCATGAAGTGCTGGCGGCAGGTGGCTGTTAATTGCTCAGCAGGGCCGGTGTAAGATTGTAGAGTCATGTTCTGCCCAATCAGGGAGGGGTTGAAACCCTGCCCACTCCACTTGCGGCTCTGTGCCCTGCAGAATTGTGTCTGCCTGGAAGTAAGCGTGTGCCTTTTCCCTAATATGAATAATCGTCGTTAACATTTGGTGCTGATTAGGAGCCAAGTCCTGTCTGTTTAACTCTTCTAGTCCTAGCAATTCTAAGAGGTGGCATCATCACTCATTTTACTGCTGTGGAAAACGAGGCACAGAAATGTTCAGTGACTTGCCCAGGTCACACAGCCAGTAAGTGGCAGGGCAAGGATTTGAACCCAGGACGTCTGGCTTCAAAGCCCTGACATTTAATCATTATGCTCTCCGACTTTTCTTTGGATGAACATGCCATTGTGCATCGCAGGGCTATCCCTACTTGCAGGGAGAGTCTTTTTCTATAGCTTCCCCACGTGGGGGGAGGCTAGCGGTGACCTGGATTTGAGTCCCACCTCTCCCACCTACTGCAGCCTCCAGCAAGCTACTGGCTTACCTTTGCTGAGCCTGAATCCCCCCCTGTGTAAAATAGGAATAATAATAGCATGAAATGATAGGACGGATCATTCAGCTTCTGCTTGGCAGGTAGGCTGCACTTGACACATCTCAACTAATTATTACATTAGTGTCAGCAAAGTCAGCCCCTGGGAGGCATCGACAGCTTCAGAGCAGAGGGGAGAGGTGAGCAGCGCCCCGTGTCCTGGATGTCCCGGGTCTGGGTCAGTTGCTTTGCTCACACAGGTCCCTGTGTCTGTCACTTATGTAGGCATTTCTAGCCTTTGCTTCTTGGCACTGGTTAGAGACCCCAGGGTCCGTGCCAGCCCCATGAGCTCTGATACTCTTGGTTTCAGAATGGTTCAGTCAGAACTGGCGTCACTTCCTGTCCTCCAAGAGCAAGTAAAAGGCACACATTCTCACACTGGCATTCTTCAGGGCTCGTAGCCCTTCTCGGCGACTCTCACTGTCTCCAGCCCCTTCTGGAACTCTGCAACCATCACCTCCACAGACTGGGCAAGAAGCAAACTGCTTCAGAGACATCACCTGTTACCTGCTAAAGAAATAGGGATGGTTTTCCTCTGTGTTTTCATTAGCTCTTTTCTTTCACATACAAATTCTAGCTTTTGTTTTCTTATTGGTATATTTTATACTTTTTAATTATAAAAGAATACAAATCTGGGGATGCTGGGATGGCGGGTTGAGCGCTCACCTTGCAGCCCCAGAGTCGGAAGATCATTTCCTGGCCTCTGCCCATGTGGACCCCTATGCTGAACTGGGGTGTGTCCTCAGTTTAGTTCTCAAGGGGGGTGAGTTTTGCATGTGGGAAGCCCCTGACCTGGCTCCCACCCTGCGCAGCCCTGCGCCCACCTGTGGAGTGAAACTATATCGAAAAATAATGACGACCAACTGTGGAGGCTGCTCTGAGCCCTCCCCGTTCTCTCTGTCTCTGTCAAAACAATAAAAATAAATCTTTAAAAAAGAATACAAATTTATTATTAAAATTTAAACAGTACAGAAATGTAAAAAATGGAAAGTGAAATTTCACCATCATCCCCAGCCACTCATCCTTTTCCCTGAATGTTTATGTACCTTTCCATGAATTTCTTACACATGTACACACCCACATTCACTTACATGTTTATCCTTTTTTTCTTTTTAACACATCTATATATCAGTCTTCTGAAACTTCCTTTTTCCAGCTAATTTATCTTAGCACATGTCAACACACAGCGATATACCTCAGTCTTTAGACTGTGATATTTCAGTAATAAAATTTTACCATAATTTATTTCTAGTGCCTTGCTAACAGTTTAAATTGTTTCCAGCTGTTTCCTACTACAGATATACAATGTTGCAACATCTATGCTTGTACATTGTATATCTTTGTGTACACTGGGATGATTTTATCTCTAAGGACAATTTCTTCCAGTTTGAGCTATGACAAACATTGTCAAATTGTTCTCCCAAAAGACCAAACTAATTCCTATTCTCTCAACAGTATGGTTGAATACCGGTACCTGTTTTCACATCCCCTTCTTCAACACCGAGTTTTAAGTAACTTTAATTTTTGCCAGTCTGAGAGAATAACATAGAAAGAGTGTTTCTAAGTCAGTGATTCAAATTTTGACCCTTTAGACTAAGCCTACATAAAGATTTTTAAATATTCAAGACCTCCATTTTTGCCTTGTTTTGTGCTTGGAGTTGGAGACAGAAAATTAAAGTAAGTTAGCTTCTGCCCTCAGGCTGATCTCTGTCTCCTGGAGAACGCAGACACATGGACAATAAAATAAAGACAGTGTGGTTCGAGTGTGCTAGGGGAATGCATAAACTCAGCTGACTTTTGTCTTCATGAATATCACAAATGAATTCATACAATACAGTAAATACCCTATGATGAGGGGAAGGACTTGAAATCCTGAAAAGACTTGATTAGAAGCAGAAAAATCACTCAGCTGGCCCCTAGTGAGGGCAGCAAAAGAGGAGGGTAGTGAGGAAGGGACAAGGACTTTTGAGATCGTCTCTTTGGAGGTTTCCATGTTCACAAGTGGGGTTTGTTCGAGGGGGGCCGTGCAGAAACCCAGCTGGGTGTGCAGCTGGCGCTGCTTGCGATCCCTTACACCTGAACAAACTTGTGCATGCGTCCAGAAAGCGTGAGCTCAAAGGAGCAGAAGCTGGCTTTAAAAGTCCACAGCCTTGGAGCTCGGAGAGGTTGGATGTGGGTGGCAGGAGTAGGTGGTTAGCCCAGAGGTTACAAGGAGGCGTGCTCTGAACGGTGCCCATTGTCGCGCCGATGCACCGAATGCGTGTTCAGTGACTGTGTGAGCTTCAAAGGTGTCTCTGTCTTGTAAAGGGCCTCCTATTCAGAAAGAATAGAGCCATTTAGAAAGGGGTCTGATCACATGGTCTACCCACCTGTGGGGAGCCACGCCTTAGCTATACATTTCCTTTGGGCCACCTGCCCTGGATATCTTCATTCACTTGTGATGTCTTAAGAAAAACACAAGGCAAGGAGCCGTTGAAAATATCTGAAACCGTGCTGTGGAATGAACGTAACCATTGTTTTGAGACAAATTGCCTAAGCAGGGATGTGTAGAGCCAATTGCAAAGCATGCAGAGTTGAAAAGACACTGTGAAGCCAGGGGCAGTCCTAACCTATCTTTTCATGGAAGGCAAGTTAGGGAGCAGGTGCGATGTATCCCAGGTCTGGCCCTCACCCAGTGGGACCTCTTCCCCTGTGAGCCGGGTCTCTTTTGCTCGGTTTGATGCTCTAGCTCTGGTTCCAAGCAAAGGACTATCCCCTACGACAGAACAAATGGCCCAGTCTCAGTACATTTTCAGTCTCTTGGTCTCCCACTTTCCCGTCCAACCCTGTCTTGTCTTTTGAACGTCTGCCACACGCTGGGTGGCTCTGAACGTCTGCCACATGCTGGGTGGCTCTAAGGCGGGATATGTAGGTGAGTATAACGTGTATGCCTTGTCTCTCAAGAGCATGTAGTCCAAGAGAAGACACAGATCTGAGACTGACAATCACTGCAGAGTGTTGAGTGTCACAATAGAGACATGGCACTCGCCTTGGAACTAGAGAGGAGCAAGCAACCCATTTGGCACAGAGAAGATAAAGAACAATTCAGAGGGACTAAAAAGAGCATGGAGACACTGTGTAAACGAGACAAGGCAAGTTCAGTGCTGAGCACAGTGCCTGGAAAGCACTTAAGAGATCGCAGATACGATGACTCCAGCACTCGCGCTAACGCTCAGAGAACGAGAGAGCGTTTGCCAAGCAGAGAGAAAGAAGGGTCTGGCCACTGCATGGAACAGCATGAATGAAGGTGAGGAGTGAGTGTGGTGGACTGGAAGGTGCGTGGGCTTTGTAGCACAGATACCGAAATCCGGGTTCCAGTCTTAGTTCTGTGATTTCCTGGTTGTGACATTGGGCACGCCAGGATGAGCCTCTGTTTCCTGATCTATCTACTGGGGCTGATGACACCTGTTTTGAAAGGCTCGTTGTGGGGATTCACGTTCATTTGCGTGTAGTGCCCAGCACACAGCAGGTTTTTGGCAATTGATGAGTGCCATTGCAGAGGTGGGAATCCATCAGACCTTTTCAGTGTAGCTGCAAAATCGAGTGGGTAGTGGGTTTGGGACATCAGTATGACCAGAGATAAAGTTAAAACGTCAAGGCCAGATACTCGATGGCCTGTCCTATCCAAAGTCCAGGAGTTCAGACTTGACTCTCTAGGCAACAGAAAGCATGATCTCCCACAAGGGAAATACAGAGTTGATTTTAGAATGCAAACTGCCAGTGCTGTGGCTGGTGGGTTGGAAGGTAGGAGATTGAGGTGAAGAAACCACTTTGGGAAGTGCTGTTATATTCCAGGTTCCCGCCTTGGCAACTCACCACTCACATTAGCCAGTTAGAGCGCTGTTAAGTCCTGCAATCAAGTGCTGCCTGGAGGGGAAGCCAGGGTGGCTCAGCAGGTTGACTGCTCGCCTTGCAGCCCCAGGGTCCAAGGATCGAGTCTCAACCAAGGCCTGTGCAGACCTATATGCTGAACTGGGGTGTGCTTCCCATGTGGGAGGCCCCCGGTTCAGTTCCTGGCTCTAAGGGGTGTGCTTCCCATGCAGGAGGCCTGCAGTTTGGTTCTCACCAGGGTGTGCTTCCCATGTGGGAGGCCCCCGGTTCTGTTCCTGGCTCTAGGGGGTGGGCCTCCCATGCAGGAGGCCCCTGGCCCAGTTCCCACCCTGCATGGCCCCCTCCCACCTGTGTGGAATGAAACCATGTTGAAAACGGATGGTGTGCATCTGTGGAGACTGCTCTGGGCCTTTCCCCTTCTCTCTGTCTCTCTCTGTCTCTATCTCTCTCTGTCTCTGTCAAAAACAGTAAAATAAATCTTAAAAAAAAGTGCTTCCTGGAAAGGCAGACTAGGACAGTGGTTAAGAGCAGGGGCTTCAGTGTTGAGGCCCATGTGGGTTTGAATCTTAGCCCTGTTGATCAATTGCAGCCTTGCAAATACCCCACTGAGTTTTGCTTTACCCTTCTGTCAAGTGAGGGTTAACAGTACCTTCTCCTAGGCTTGTTGTAAGGATCAAATGAGAGTGTCGGTAAAGCACTTAGCTCTAGGCGCGCAGTTAGTGTTCAATAAAAGTTGGTAGGTGGAATTTAAAGCATCACGTATTTGACTATGAACCCCCCTTGGAGCTGCCAGTGTTCTACAAAAAATATCTGCGTTAGACTTTCTGAAGCAGCAGCGGCATTTCCTGCTCCCAGAAAGAGAAAGGAAGACTGCCAGGTTTTAACACCGTGGTTCTTGGCTGCTCATTAGACCCACCACAGGAGCTTTTAAAAATTTTAATGCCTGGTTGCATGCTAGATCAATTAAACTAGAATCTCTCGAGGTGGGACCCAGATTCCAGTATTTTTTTAAAAATGATTTATTAAGGTAAAACAAATATAGAAAAGTACACAAACCCCAAGTGTATGAATTTTTCACAAGCTGAACATGCCCATGTAACCCATATCCTGCTCAAAAAACAGAATATTACCAATATTCCAGAAGCCCTTCTTACATCACCTTTCCATCACCCCACCCCCAAACCACTATCCTGATTGATAACATAGAGCCGTTTTGGCTGGTGTTGAATTTTACATGAATGGAATCATCCAGTACATTTTTTTTGCGTGTGTTTGGCTTATTTTGATTAACCTGTGAGAGACCAATTGCATATTGCTCATTCTCATTGTGCAATGTTCCCTTGTGTGAATACACCATAACTCTTTTCTAGACGGCCGTTGGCAGGCATTTTGGATAGTTTATACCTTGGGACTATTACAAAGAGTGCTATTGACCTTCTTGGAAATACCTTTTGGTGAATGTATATAGACATTTCTGTTGGGCTTATTCCTAGGAATGAAATTGCTGGGTTATAAGGAGTGCATATGTTCAGCTTTAGAAGATATTGCTGAGCAGGTTTAAGAGTGGCATATCAATTTATATTTCCAGTGTATAAGAATTTGTACCAACAGTTGCTATTTTCTGTCTTCAAATTTTTTTGTTTTGGCCATTTTGGTGGATATACAGCAGTCTCGTTCTGTGATCTTAACGTAGGTGCCCAGCATCTCCAGATGATTCCAACGAGTAGCCAAGTTTGAGAACTTCTTTCCTAAAAGGTTATGATAAAGCAAAACCCCTGTCAATGAAACCAGATAAAGAGATGTTACCATGACCAGTGCCTCCCCATGGACTCCCTTTATTGCGGGACCCAGAGACTTTTAGAAAACTGATCTGTCTAATTGGCCAGTGGAGGACCCTTGTTGCGGAGGGAAAACGCGGAGTGTAGCGCACTAGACAGCCCGCCCCTCACCCTCATCCTCTGTGCTTTATGTGGGGCAAGTGGCTCCATCAGCAGTGAGCTGGGAGCTGGCAAGAGGTCATGGCAGGACTCAATCTCCTCTTCCAATTTAAGACCTGAGAGAGAAGGGAGGACATGAGACGTGGCCCATACAAAGGAGGACATGAGAAGTGCCACCATGTATCACATGGGCTTTACAACATTTACATAAAAGCTTGTGTGTGTGTTGGGTTTTTATAATGTTTGACCTCAGGGCTTGTCCTCAGGCCAAATGCTATAAAAATAGTCTTCTATTGCTGTTTCTTTCAGGTGTTGACTTTTCTCCAGTTTCTATGTGCTTGTGGCTGAAAAATGTAGCGCCTTTCAATAGCCTATCTCTGTGTGTGTGTATGTGGTTTATAATGGTTATACATGAGAGGGTAGGTCTGCTAAGAGCTATTTTGCCATTGATAGAAGCAGAACCTTTCCGATCAATAGTTTTATTCATTCAGGGACACTCAGAATCCCCCCCCCCCTCATTTTACTGCCTCGCACATAGTAGATGGCAGTCAATACTGCCTAAATGAATGCAGGTTTCAATTAAAACTGGGAGTGAATTAAGGGGAAACATTTCCAGAAGAAAATCTGGAAACTCATTGATAGCATCAGGCGTAAAACAAGAGAAGAGTAATTTACTGGAGAAAATGATGATTGAGTGGATTGTAATATTATCAGGGCCCCAGATATTGAGTGTGGACTGAAGTGGCTAAACAAAGTGAACTGGAGATTTCAACAGGAGATACATTCCGTTGTGATAGTAACAGCACTTCTATGGGACTGAATCTATGGCTGACGGGGCATTTACCATGGTCAGCGGACACGAAGCTGGTCAAAAGGGCAAGCAGAGGTGTGCTTGGAGTTCTGTGCACCCCAAAGGAGCCAGAGGGGGGACTCAAAGTGAAGGAACTTTGGCTGGAGATCAAAGAGAGGAGGAACTGAAGTCATGTAAAGGCGGCCTACGACAGCTTGCTTCTCTCCGTGTGGTGACCTGGGAGGTCACAAATCGCAGAGACTTCAAAGACTGTGTAGTGGATGGAAACTTCATGTACCCAAATGCAGAGCATCTGGAAACTTCCTGATTTCGTCTACTGACAATTTCAGAGAGGCGAGCAGAGAGGACAGTTGCTGCTACGGATCTGGTTGGGGAGTTGCTGGGTGATCTGGAAAATGAGAAAGTGAGCCCCAAGAGGAGAGACACTGGTGATGGGGGTTGAGCCCACAGGGGTTCGGAAGGGAGATTTCAGGACACTGAGGATGAGACACAGGTATTTGCTGCCTAAGCCTCCAGAGGTAACGACAGCTCCAATAGTAAGGGAAGTTATGCCTTTAATGGTTGTCTTTACTCTGCATATATCTCATTTATTTTCCTTCGAGGAGTCTGATGTGGACAATTCAACAAAGCCCAGCTCACCATCATGCCTCTGTGGGCTGTCTTCCATGTCTGGCATTTTTCCATTTATCTTCAAGCAGGAGAGATATTCAAAATACTTAACTATGGTGGCACCAATCAGAAGACTGTCTAGCCACCAACAACTGCAATATTAGCCCAACTTACAAGTGCCTTAACCTCTCCGAGTCTCAGCTTTCTCCTCTTTGAAATGGGGACAATACCTGCACTGCAGGGTTGGTATAGTGATTCCAAGACATGTTAAGTGCAAAGAGCTTGCCACCTGGGAGATGTGCTGTGCACACAAGCCTCCATTGTCACCCTGCCTTCCTTACCTCTGGGTTCATCTCATTTACATATTTTATAGGTTGTACCAGAATGACACTTATCTTTAGTTTCCTTAAGCCTGTGTTTTACTCTGTACGGACTTCAGCAAGTGTTTCTTCTATTACAAACTGATCTGTCCGCTTCCCTAGTCAAAATGTCCTCCTATCGCCCTGATCACTAACTGGATTTTCTGAAATCTTGCGTGCACGAGGAAGATCTTGCAAAACGCTTCTGGTTCATTTGGAGTGTTTCCTTGTTCCTTCTTCTCCTTTTATGTACATAGACTTTGGATTAAGCAGACCGGGGTTCACATGCTATCATTCTCTGCATGCTCTAGTTTTTCCCCTCCTCATTCTTTCTTCCTCTAGTGTGGGACTTTCTCCTTTGAGTCCAACTCTGTGCTTTTTATTGTCCTTGCTTCCTTGGAATTATTCTCTAAGCCTCAGGGAACAAGCGACATGAAACACATTTTAAAATGCCCATCCCAGCTACTTCTAAGAGGCTAAGAACATCCCTGGCTTGAGGGGAAGAGCTAGCTTGCTAGGGATATCTTTGGGGTTTCTGAAGTGAGGAGAGGGGTCTTACTAGGAAGCCGACCACAGTCCCCCGCCTCCTTTATGTTGGCCGTGCTGTGGGCCGCTTGGGGGTCGGTGTGCACGCAGCTGCTCCCACTCCTTCATCTGTGGCAGGCATGACGAGTCAATCCGAGCACACACGGCCTCATGACCCCTGCCCCCACAGAGCTCCGAATAACCACCAACAGCCCAAGAGTTGGCACAACAGAGGGAAGTTTGGCTGAAGATGTCAACTCTGAAAGGGAAACAGAGGAGACAGAGGCGCCGTTGTGGATGGCTGTCCCGTTTAACAAATCTGTAACCCCAGGAGGCTGATCTGTGGCCACAGGTGACCGACCTCCTTTGGAAAAATGACCCCTCTAGCTGCAAAGGGAGTTTTTACCTCTCTGCAAAGGGCAGGGTGGAGCACACTCCGCCAAGCCCAGAGAAACTGTGTGTCATTTGACTCCCATTTCCCTGTGCTCAGCTATTACATAAGCTTCTTTAGAAGACTGGCTGTTTGGTTCAGCACCGTGACTGGGACTGACTAATGCATTTGTGGACGTCATGCCAGCTTTGTGTGTGACCCATCCTTGCCACCTTCCCTGGCACCTCCTTCACTCTGGCATTCTACCCACACGCATGTGGGCCTCTCTGTGGGTGCAGGTTCACGGGGAGAAGCTCAGGGGGAAGACACGACGAGTGTGTTCATGGGTTTTCCTCTCCCTGTCCGTGCTCTGGCGTCTTTTGAAGTTTTCCTGGAGCTGAGGGCTGAGAAAACTGAACGAATCCAACATGTCATCAGTCACTATCTTCTTGGAATGGTCCTTACAGCTGCCTAGGCTGGGGGTTACCAAGTGCTGGGCTGCAAATACCATGATCAAGCGCTTGCTCCTAAGACAGACAAGCTGTCGGCCAGGCCAGGGGTGGGGCTCCCTGGGCCCGTCCCACCTGCGACCCTCCAGTAGCCTCCTGAGAGCCCATGGAGTTCCTGGTGCTGGGGACTCCGGCGCTGTGCGGAGGCTGGCCTTTGCTGAATTGTCCACATCAGACAGCTTTTCCTCCAGCCAGGCTGACCCTCCGTCTTCATGTTGCCCTCTAGAGACTCGGATCAGAGTCAATCCTTCCCCTTGTGGCTTTGGTTAAGGCCTGGCCATGCTGCCGAAATGGCCCACCCAGTCCAGACAGAGCTCCGCTGGGCTCTTAGCCGCATGTTGGCCACGATTCTTCTGCCAGAGCTCCAGCTACACTGAGTTGCTTGATCCCTCTTGGCTCTTGTGGAACTTGTGGTCTTTGAGTTCTGCTGCCTTCCCTTGTCTGTCTAGGATGATTGTGCCTGAAGTCTAGAAGGTTCATCCCAGCAGGCACGGGAGTTAGTTAGTCCACGAAACCCCATGAGAATGGGTTTGGGAAGGACTCGTTTCTAATTCAGATATTTGGAGCAGCGAGGGCCCCAGAAGTCTCTTTGCTTATGAGCAAAGCACTTTTGCACTGGGAAGGTGCGGGGTGATTCTGTTATTCGAAAAAGTGTGTTGTAGGAGGGTTGGGGGGGGGCGGTGTCCTTCAGGAGAGAAAGTGGGTCCCGAGTGTGATCCGAGCAGCCAGGGCTGTTTTGTTTTCCTCTTCCCTCAGTGCTCACTGCTACAGGAAGTGCGGGGAGGAAGCACTCACGCCTTCCGCCAGGCCGCTGCCAATATTGTGTGCAGAAGAATAGCCGAAGAACAAGAGCAAAACACCTCAACATTTTCTTTCAACACTGTGAACTTTGAGACACTGTCTGACTCATGTATTAAAGTCTCTTCAGTATGAATTCACCTTCCTTCATGTTGTTTTTCTCAAGGCATCAGGCTCGAGTCCAAAGATGTGTCAGCCAGCTGCTCCCCTGGGAGAGAGGAGGCCCCGGGCCTGGGCCCATCCTGGGGTCTGGGCCTGGTCGCCCTTCCCACTCCTCCTCAAGGCTGGCCCTCCGCTTGGGCCTGAAGGGCCCTAAGTGGCCACCGGAGGGGGGAAGTGTAGCTATTGGTGGTAAGCCCCAGACAGGGGTCGGTCATCTTGCCCCAGTCAACAGTTCCTGGTGGGGGGGTCTCCGTTCCTGCACCCCTAAAAGCAGAATTGCTGTCTGTTAGGGAACTTTGGGCCAGAAGTAGCACCATTCCGTTCAACTGGTTTAAATAATAAAGGGGGTTTTATTGGCCTGGAGAGCTGCAGTCCAGAGGCCCCTACGTTGAAGGCCCTGTTACCTTCCTGACACCCCAGGATCCGCTGGTGGCAAGACGGCTTTCAGCAGCAACTGGGGTTCATGCTTCCGGTTCACAGGCAGAAAGAAGACAGAGCTTCCAACTGGGCCAACGTAAGTCACCTGCCTATCCCCAGCCAATCACTGAGGCTGGACGAGGCCATTGCTAACAGGCTGTAGCCAACCAGGGCCCAGCACAGAGTGATGACAGGGACCTAAGGAACAAGGACCTCCACCCAACTGTCTTTCAATGGACTCATCCCTTCCTTTCTCTTCTTGTCTCCTTAGAGGCATTCGTTCTCCAAACAACACTCCTGTAATCGTTTTCTTTTCATTTGGGGGCTAGGGAGGTTCTGCAGTACATCCTGCCCATCACCCTCTCCACTGGCCCCCCAGTCCCAGCACCCCCTTCCCCTTCCCCTCAAGGCTCTGCCTTCTGCAGCTCAGCCCCTGTGTCCCCGGATGGCCACTGACTTGGTTTCTCCCCTCGGAGGCAGTGAGGGCTCAGGGGTGCAGCAAGAGGCATCTGGTTCGGACTATGTCACAGCAACTAGAGCTGAATCAAGGCTGTCCCCCAGCAGCCTGGTCCCGCCTCACCGAGGGCCACACTCGGCCTCCGACTTCCTCTGCCCAGAGTCGGGCTGTTTTGCTCATCCACGCAGACCTCACACTGCCATTTGATGGGGACATGAAGGACCCGCCTGACATCGCCTGGCTTCTGATGTCTCTTCTCATGTCGCACGCACCTCCTTCCCCAGTCTGGCCGCTGCCCACCCCTCCCACGCCCGCCTGGTCAGCCCAGCCGTGCCGCTGACACGCGGCCCCACGCGCCCAATTCCCTCCCTGCCGGATGGTCCGTCCGTCCGTTCCCACAACCTGCGGGACCCCATGTCTCCCCCGAACTGGTTGTCCCCCAGATGAGGTCTTCTTGGGGGATCTCCTTTCCACGCTGAGGATGTCATCGCTCTCTCAACTCCTGGCAGCCTGGGCTGTGTCCCCAGTACCAGCCAGGGCTCTCTCGGGTGTGCCCAGCTTTCAGGCGGGGGCTGGTCTGCAGGCGGTCTGAGCCAGGACTTGAGTGGGCTGCCCCAGTGCCCAGGCCAGTGCTCTTGTCGTGGGGGCCTCCCCCACGGCTGTGCTGGCAGCCGGGTGTCAGCTCTTTAATTAGACCAAGCAGGGTTTTCTTGGCCGGGTGGGAGGAGGTGTGTGGGTCTATTGGGGGAAACTGGGTCACCTGAAAACCAGAAGTCAAAAGGGAGCTGTCCTGGAGCCCCAGCTCCAAGGGACCCAGGAGGGCGAGGGAGGAGGGGCTGGCAGGCAGTGCAGAGTCACAGAAAGTGTGCTCTGGCCCCTTTTATTGGCCCTTGGGAGGCATCGTCCTCACCATTCTCCAGGGGCCTGGGCAACTGCCCTTAATTCCTTTACCCCAAGCAAATGGCCCCAGCCCGGGATGCCAGGCACTACAGGGACCACCTCTGTCTTCCTGGGGCTCACCACCATGGGGCCCGGGGAGGGAGTACTGCGTGCGAGTCAGGCCCAGGGTTCGAGGTCCCTATCAGTCTCTGTATCCTTGGAGCATGTCGCCCACTCCCTTGTGCCTCTGTTTGTCATTTACCCAATGGGGTGGCACTGTGCCCACCTTTGACCCCGCTGTGTCCCTGGCTCTTAGCACAGTCCTGACACGTGGTCGATGCCCAGCAACTGTTTGTCAGATGAAATAATGAGCTCACATGACTGCTTCTCTTGTAAGATTGTCATCATTGAGGATCGGTGGTCAGGTGGGTTTCCCAAATGTCAGTCACGTCGCGTTTTTGCCAACACTAAATGCCATCGTTTAATTTTTCATTGTCGCCACATTGCTGGCTTTCCACTGCAGTAGATTTATTCAAAAAGGAAATTTTAGATCACTACCATAAATAAACCGTGAAAACAAATCTACGGAAATCGCAACAATGTTTTACATTCTATCCTGGATGCAACCGCTTGCCCAAGGCCATGAGTCTGAGGCCTGAGTTTCCTTTGTTTACGAGGGACGGTTATGATGATGTGAAAGGTCTACTTGTACCCAACTAAGAAAATGGGAAAGAGTAGACAAGAAACGAGAAGGGTAAGCTTGTTCTCTCTGAGTCCATGCTATGTTAAGCTGGTCCTGTGCTGTTGAAAATTCCTTCTGAGTGGATCCTCTTTCCACACTTAGGGCCACGCTGGGCTGAGATGGTGAGCGGGGAAGTTCTTGGAAAGGGATTAAGGGCTTTACTGGTGTCTTACGTGGTTGATATTATTCTTATCTTCAGTCTTGGCATGTGTTTGGTGCCTCTCACTTAGCAGGGGATCGGTAAGTACTCAATAATGAAGAAAGGAGTAAGGTCTGCGTACAGAATCTTAGGGCTGAAAGAGATCTGACAGAACGCGTAGGTCGATTGGACATAGTGGAAATGGTATTGTCCAGCGAGGCCACCTCCCGCGACAGCCACTAGACAGACCACAAGCTCCTTGTTCAATTGCTTGTCGGACAGCTCTGGAGGCTGGGTGTCTGTTTTTCGGGTGCACACAGCTGCCCCCCTGTACCTTGGTCCTGGTCAGCCCCAGGCAGACTCACAGGCCATCTTCTTGTGCCGCGTGGACGCCTGGATATTTGCAGACTGCCGTCTCGTTCTGCCTCCGACAGGGCTTTAAAGCTCTGATGCCCATAGGTGCTCACAAGTGATGTCAGTTAGGGAAGGAGGTTAGGCGGGGCCATCTGGGGTGGGGTAGTGGGGCCTACAGTAACCTGGAGGAGATGCTGTCCGTGTTAAGGGGGTGTCCCTCTCTACACCTGCTGACTGTTGCCACATGAGCCCGGCATAGCCAGGTACTGAGGTGTCCTAAGAAAAGCTGAAAAGCCGATTTGGGGTATAAAATCACCAGGTTTAAGTGTTACACGAATTACAATATCGTGAAACATGGTGTGGACCATGGTGCGGACCTGGGACACTTTCTGGTTAGGTCTGGCCCACAGCCTCAAGTTGCCCACCACTGCCTCTCAGGCTGCCGTTCCCTTTGGACCCGGCAGCCCTGTTCTCTTCAAGCCGCGCATGCGCGTGTGTGCATGAGTGCGTGTGTGTGTGTGTGTGTGTGTGTGTGTGTGTGTGTGTGTTGATTTCCAGAATCCCCCTCATGATGGCTGGCCCCTCTGTCTTTGAACACTGTCATGCTCCCTCTCAGCCCATGTCTGTCCCTCTCACCTGGTGAACTACTCGTCCTTCGGGATTATCAGTTGTCCCCTACTCTGGAGAGCCTTCGCTGATAACCCCAGGCAGGTGGTTACTTCCGTTGTCTAGCTGTGTGATGTTGGGTAAGTTACTTAATCTCCCTGTGTCTCAGTTCCCTTACTTGTGAAGTGTGGATGATAACAGAATCTCCCTCATTAGCTTGCCAGGAGGATTGAATGAACTTATGGATAGAATGACAGGCAGACAGACAGACAGACAGACAGACTGGGATATCCCAGAAGGCAGAGCTGGTCCCTGAGCCACCTCTGAACCAGGGCTTCTCACAGAACAGGTTCTAATTAAATGTCTGATCACTTGAGGAAGGAGAAGGAAAGTACATATGGAGCCTACTAGCTCCCAGTGATGTCTGACCATCGTGACCATACGGTGTGGTTGAATTCAGCTCTTCTGAGCTCCTTTTAAAAAGGCAACCAAAATACCTATCTAAATGGCTAAGATAAAAACCAGTAACAACCCCAAATGCTGGCAGAGACTGAATCACTCGTACACTGTTGGTAAGAATGAAAAATGGCACAGCCACTCTGAAGAATAGTGTGATGGGTTCTCATAAAATTAACATGTAATTATTGGACAAGCCAGCAATTGAACTCCTGGGCATTTACACAAATAAATGAAAACTTTTATTTTCACACAAAGACCTGTACGTGCCTGTAACAGCCCCAAACTGGCAACAACCCAAGTGTCCTTCAATGGGTGAAAGGTTGAACAAACTAGGGCATAAAGTAAAATACTACTTAGCAACAAAAAAGGAACACACTGTTGATACAGGCAACAACTTGGATGAATGTTTTTTTTGACAGAGAGAGATAGAGAGACAGAGAGAAGGGGGAGGGCCCAGAGCAGTCTCCATAGTTGACAGCATTAGTTTTCCATATAGTTTCACTCCACAGGTGGGTGCAGGGCTGCGCAGGGCAGGAACTGGGCTGGGAGCCTCCCGCATAGGCCCTGGCAAGAACTGAACTGGGGGCACACCCCAGTTCAGCATATGGGTCCTCCCGGGCTGGGGCTGGGATTCGATCCTCAGGCTCCAGGGCTGCAAAGCGAGCATTTAACCCACTGAGACATCCCAGCTTCCCCGAATGAATCTTAAGGGAATCATGCTGAGTGAAAAAAGCCAATCCCCAAAAGTTACCTACTGTCTGATTCTATTTGTATAACATTTTTGAAGTGACAGGGTTCTGGAGATGGGGAACAGGTTCGTGATTGCCAAGGGCAAGGACAGGAGTGTGTTGGGTGAGCAGGCTTCTGGATCCTTGTGTGTTGGAACTGTTTGTATCTTGCTTGTGGTGGTGGATACATGAACCTACCCATGTAATGGAATTGCATAAAACTAAACACACACTCTCTCTTTCACACACACAAGTAGATGTCAAACTGGGGGAATATGAATTCCCCCAGTTTGGGGGAATAAGACTGACAGATTGCATCAATGGCAGACTCTGGATTGTCATATTATACCGTAGTTTTGCAAGATGTTACCACTGGGATAAATTGGGTAAAGGCTACACAGTCTCTCTCTACATTACTTGTTACAACTGCAATCTCAACATGAAAACTTTAACGAATTAATTAAAAATCACTGTCAGGTATTCAAAAGAAAAGAATACGAAACAAAAGGTAACCGAAGCCAGTTAGCTTTCCTGCCGTGCCTGACCACACAGGTCCACTCGGATCTGGGGACCTTTTTCCTGGAGGCATGGCCCAGCCAGCCCCTTCCCCATTCTGCTTGTCTACCCTCCAGGCTCAGAGCTGGGAGAGACCCGAAGAACATTCTGACTTGAGACGCCAGGCTAAGGCTGAACCTTTAGCCTCCTGAAGACAAGCAGCTCAGGGGTTGGCAGTGAAGCAGGGAGCCCAGGAGACAACAATCACTTGCTGAAGCTATCCTGATCCCCTTTGCGATAGTGGGCATGTTCTGTGCCAGTCTTTCTCTGTCCCCCAAGAGCCCCCATTCTCCACCAGCCTTGCCCATGGGTTCCCAAGCACGTTACCTTGATATAGTCCTGCTCTTGCTCCAAGCTCGTTTCTCTTGGCTATTAGGTATATAACATTTTTGGTCAGTCTTTTTATTCCCCAAGTATTCTATAAATTGTGGGAGGTGACTACAACATTTTGTAGGTAAGATAAAAGGCTTAGAGAGGTTCTAGTTGTTCCAAGACTCCCTCTATGTCTGAGAGCCTGTGGGAGTTTGTGCTGAAATGAAAACAGGGATAAGTGGGCTTCAGACTCTGAAATTTTATTGATCTCTTATTGTCCAGAAATCAGTGAGAGCAAGAGGTGTGACTATTAAAAAAAAATTAAAATTAGCTAAAGAAGAACACTTCAGCCAAGATTATCTCGGTCCCAGTAGTTCATCAGTTATCAATTTTTTGGGTTTTAGGACTCCTTTGTTCTCTTTTTTTTTTTTAATCTTTTCACATTTATAGAGAGAAATTATCTTTTTGTCTTCAGTGCATAGTTATTTCTATTTTACTTTTTGACAGATAGAGAGAGAGACAGAGACAGAGACAGTTAGAGAACCGAACTGTGGGAACTCCCCAGTTCAGCACGTGGGTCCTGCCTGGGCCAGAGCCGGGATCCGATCCTCGGTCCTCATGGCCTCAAAGCGAGCGCTCAACCCGCTGAGCCGTCCCGGCTTTCCCCTTGTTCTCTTATAATTAAGAATCCCAAGAGCTTTTGTTTCTGTGGATTATAGCTGTCAGTATTTAGCATATTGTAAATTAGTTCTGAGAAATTAAAAATATGTGTGAATTCCTTTAAAGTTAACAATAAATCCTTTATACGTTGTACCAATGTAACCATTATAACAATGTAACAATAAACCCATCTGTTATAACAATATAATTATAACAGTAAACCTCTTATACATTATAATGTCACAGCCTTGTATGTTACAAGTATAACAATATAACCACAATAAAGTAAGGGTAATTACGTGAGGTGTGATCTGATGGAGGTATCGGTTAACACAACAGGGGTAATCGTATAGCAATATAGAAGTGTATCAAGTCAACATCTTCAACTTACACGATGGTTGTGTTTTTTAAATTAAATTTATTGGGGTGACATTGGTCAACAAAACCACATGGGTTCCAGGTGTACAATTCTACAATACATTGTCCATGTGTTGCATCGAACTTACACCATTTACCGGTCGATTATATCTGAATGTAAAAAAAGGAAAGAAAAAGAAACCAATAACGTAGGAAGAAGTGTTTTGAGCGGGGGGGCGGGCTGACATAATCCGATCAGGAGTTGGAGCCTGACAAGCCTGTCTCCCTCTGTCTCTCTTCGGCCACAGGCCCCACCATGAGGCCCCAGCCCCGTGGGAGCCCCCACGCTGCCCGGGCCCCGGGCGCACGGTGCTAGCCCCCCGCCGGGGCCTGAGGAGGAGCCGGGGCCATGGCCAGCCACGTGGACCTGCTGACGGAGCTGCAGCTGCTGGAGAAGGTGCCCACGCTGGAGCGGCTGCGGGCCGCGCAGAAGCGCCGGGCGCAGCAGCTGAAGAAGTGGGCGCAGTACGAGCAGGACCTGCAGCAGCAGCAGCACCGCAAGCGCAAGCACGAGCGACAGCGCGGCGCCGGCGGCCGGCGCAAGAAGGTGGCCTTCGAGGCCGGCGTGGCCCTGCTGGAGGCCTCGCTGCGGAACGACGCGGAGGAAGGTAGGCGCATCGGCCGCTGCCAGGCCTTGGGCAACCCCACCGGCCTTGGGAGGCTCCAAACGTATCTCCGTATTTTCATAAATAATGAAATAAAAATATCATAATATCGTAAACTAAAAGGTCTTAACCGGTTACACAGTGGTTACAGCATATGAAGTGGTAGATAAGCCAAACATATTGTTATAACTTACTTTATATATAAAACAATCCTGTGTTTATAGGGTGTCCAAAAGTCTGGAAACAGGTCAGTATACACGCTGTTGTCTAAGACATGCTCCCTTTATAAAGGGAATGAATACATCACACACATATGATCTGTGTTTCCAGGTTTTATGGATACCCTGTACTTACTATATTTTCTTGAAGTATATTGTTATCGTGTTTCATGATCCAGCTATCATGATACCCAAGAGGCAGGCATAAAACTCCTATTTTACAGGTGGGAAAACTGAGACCCAGAAAGGTTCAGAACCTTGTCCAAGGCAGCAGAGACGGGATCAGAACCCCCCAGGATCCTGGCTCTCCCAGGCTTGCTTCCTGCTAGAAGGCTGCAGGGAGCACCCATGATTTGGCCACAGCCTTCTTGGCTGAGCATGCTTCCAGGGGGCACGCCTGCTCACTGTGGCTGAGATTCGTGCGTGTGCTTTGCATGTACCCTCTGGCCGCTCCGTGTATACGAATCCTTTCCGGCTGTCCCTGGAGGGGCCTCGCCGTGTTTCCTGGCCCCTCTGGGATCCTGCCTTCGTACACCCTCTAGACAGTTGGTGCTTAAACAGTCAATAAAGGAACTGAGACGCGATGGCATTTACTGAACTGGGGGGTGTGGGGTTTTATGCCTGATGTTTCTCGGGTTCTAGAACCCTCTGAGAAGCACAGTTCCCTCTCTGCCCTGATGACCGGGAGCTCTGGGGAAAGAGCAAAGAGTGGCATTCCGGACCCACTCAGCTGGAAACAGCCGCCGAGAGCCTGAGGTGAGCAGCCCCCTTGAGAGAGAGATGACATCTCTGGGGACACGGCCCCGTGAGGCTCCTTCCCACGTGTCCTTTGCTGGGTGACGTGGCAGAGCAGCCCACTCAGTGGGTGGCACATCACGTCTAATTTCTGTCGTGGGTGATGGAGTTCATCAGCTCCTCTTTCACCACTCATCTTTCACTCCCTTCTTTCCTGACAAAGTCGCACATCCCCTCCCTGAGGGGGCTTTTCAGAATCTCTGTGAGCTGACTGGGCTGCCTCAGGAGGTCCCTGCTGACCCCCAGCCCATGGTGCAGGCCCCAGGCCTTGGCGTACTCCCACGTGGACCGGTTAGAAAAAACACCCAGCGCCCTTCAGCCCTGCGTGTGACCTTGAGCCAATGGCTTCACCACTTTGGGTCCAGTTTCTTAATCTGCAAAATGGGGGTGGGGGGTTGAACCTCGCCCTCAATGGGGTGTGGCAAGCATGAGACAAGATCCTCACTGTGACAGCATTTTCAAAAGCAACCCTGAACCCTGCACCAGCGAGATGACCGTCTTAACACACTTTTTCCCTGAAATTTTTTTTTACAAGACTTTAATGTTTTTTAAGAACCCAAATACACACAACATGTTTTCTCATATTATAAAAATCAAGCAGAGGAAAAAGTCTCCCCTCCCCACCCCTTCTGTAATCAGTACTGCTCCAGGCATTTTTCTCACTGACCCTATTCATATGTGGACTTGGAGAATTAGAGTGCTTGTTGGTTTTTAAATTTTTTCTGCGTATGTATTTTTTATTTACTTTCTTGGTTATTTTTATCCATCAGTCTCAATGTGACCTCTTCTTTAGATCCTTAATTAGAGGGATTCTGTTCAGTTAGTCCTCAGATGATTCGTGGGGTTGGTCTATAATTTATTTGTAATTGTGGTGGGATCCTGGGAGGCAGTAGGCATAGCATTGACCTCATCTGCCATCGTGGACCTTTGTTTTTGTTTTTGTGTGATGACTTCCTGGATACATTCTTCTGTAATTTTCTTTTTATTACCAAAACAGTATATCTTGGAGGGGTTTTCATGCCAGTACATCTATAGTAAAATGGTAGATCTGCCTCATTCTTTTTAACGGCTGCATAGTATTCCACAGCGTAGATTCTTGATTGGTGGGCATGTAAGTTATTCAGTAGTTTTGCTTTTGCTGATGTGAATGTTTTGTTCACACATGTACATGTTTATTTAGGACAGATGTGTAAAAATAAAAGAGCTGATCCAAGAGTATGTGTATTAAATTTCAATGAGAAGGGGATGCTGGGATGGCTTAGCAGGTTGAGAGCTCATCTTGCAGTCTGGGGTTGGAGGATCGAATCCTGGCCCCGACCTATGCAGACTCATATGCTGAACTGGGGTGTCTCACTGGGGCAAGACCCCAGCCTGGTTCCTGCCCTGTAAAGCCCCATCCCCACCTATGGAATGAAACTATATCGAAAACTAATAATGTACAACTATGGAGACTGCTCTGGGCCCTCCCCCTTCTCTCTCTCTCTCTCCCTGTGAAAAACAATAAAAATAAATCTTGAAATTTCAGTGAGAAAAGTGCCAGACCCCGGGGTCTCGTCCCCTGGCTCTGGGGGACAGCCGGGTGAGGGGGCAGCGCCAGAGCACTGTGCACTGTGGCAGGCTGTGGGGGTGGGGTGAGGTGCTCTGGGGGTCCTCAGGGGGCTGGGTTTGGGGGGAGGGTTGTGAAGCTGCCCCCGGTCCCCAGGCGACGTCTCAGGCTGTGCTCAGCTTCCTGGCAGCACGACAGAGCCCGTGGCTCCGGGCTGGCAGGGATGGCTTCTGTGTGCTCACGGAGCTGGTGTGGGGAGGCTGCTGGGGTGTGAGCTCACAGTGGGAGGGGAACGTGGGTGGTAGCTCGCCCGCTCCCCTGAGCTCACAACAGTGTCTGAGTCAACCTCCTCCACCTGCTAGGGCAATGTGAGCTGTTCCAGAGGAAGGCAGCGCTGGGTCTAAGGGTAAATTTATGTTTAAGCGTTTTACGTTTTTAAAATCGAATTTTCTTCTCTGATTGTGCACAGCCTTCAGACTCATGCCGGGGCACCAGGGACCCTTCTTGGCCTCAGAGGCCCTTTCTGAGCCCCACCCTCATGTTCCCACTGCCCGTTTTTTTTTGTTGTTTGTTTTTTTACGAAAAACAGCTTTATTGAGGTTTAATTTGCACAGCATGATGTTTGCCCATCATAATGTTTGCCCCTTCTTAGTGTATCATTCAATGATTTTCAGTAAATGTACGGAACTGTGCACCCATAACCACAAGCCAGTTTTAGAATCTCCCATCATCCCCAAAAGAAACTTTGTGACCATTTGTAGTCACGCTTGGTTCCCCAGCCCTCAGCTATTTTCTGCCTCTATATATTTGCTGACATTTCATTGCATGGACTCATATACTACGTGATCTTTCATGACGACTCCTTTCATTTAGAATAATGTTTTCAAGGTACGTGGAGGTGTGGCATGTATCGGACTTCATTCCTTTCCATTGCCCTCTAGGATCTCAGCGTACGCATAGACCACATTTTGTTTATCCACTCACCACCTGGTGAACATTTAGATTACTTCCCTTTTGGGTTATGATGAATCATGTGGCTGAGAACATTTAGGGCAAGTCTCTGTGTAGACATATGTTTTCATGTCTCTAGGGTAGTTACTTAGTATGACATTGCTGGGTCATATGGTAAATTTATGTTTAAGATTTAAAAAAAACAAAACTGTTAAACTGTTTTCCAGAGTGGCTGTGTCCTTTCACAGCCTCAAGCCCCATTTTGCAGATGAGGACCCTGGGGGCTCTGAGCGGCTATGTCACTGGCCAAGACCTCACAGGTTGTAGTGTCAGACTCAGGACTTGCAGGTAGAGCAGTTGTCTCTGAAGCCCATGCTTTTCGTTACCACGTGGTTCTAGCACCTCCTGCATTTGATTTTCCCTAGGAAACAAGACAACCACTTATTTGTGGTTCTGATCAGTGTCACTTTGGGCCCTAATGACCCTGCTGTTCCTGCTGGCCTCTTGGGCCCTTTGTATTGGGGGGTGTGTGTGTGTGTGTATGTGTGTGTGTGTGTGTGTGTCCCTAAATAAACTCTTTGTCCCTAGCTGAAACTTCTTTCCAAGGCCATATGGGCCCAGGTTCTCTTCAAGCAACTGGCCATTTGTTAACATGTGTCATGGCTTCTGTTCTCTCAGAATTATGTAGGGTTTTCTTTACGGAAATTCGATTCACATTGAAAAGTGTGAGCGATTGATCTGTAGCTTAAATTTAGCTTTTCAACTGTGAGTCTCATGGTAAAGGTTTTCAAACATTTTTTTTTTAAGCAGTGGAAGTTTTCCTTTAAATGAAATATTATGCAGAAAACCCAATATGTAAAACAGATGAGCTATTCTGGCCGAGGTGGGCCCCGGGGGTGTTGGAACCTCATCCACCCTCACTCCTTTCCCACCTCCACCCCTGCAAATGCCTGCCTGACCCCCTGCTTCCTTCCCCAGGTGCATCAGCAAGTACCCAGGTTCTGCAAGGCACCCTGAAACCACTGACTCATCTACAGCTCTGACTCACTTTTGATGATTTTCGAAAGGAGAGTTTCTTTTCTCCTAATTATAAAAAGAATGCCCCCTTGTTGTAGAACATCTTAAAAGCGCAGGAAAAAAAGAAACATTAAGAAGAAAATAAAATCACTCATATTCCCACCAAACAGCAACAACTGTTGATAATATTTTGCTGTTACGTCAGTCAGGGTCCTGATAGGAAACAAGTGGCGAACTCACAGGGGGTAATTTGAGGGAAGTTTAATAAAGAGGAACTTTGCAAAGAGTTTAGGGAAATCGTCCTTCAAATTTTTTGGTCTCAAGTCCCCTTTATATTCTTAAAAACTGAGAATCCCTAAGAGCTTCTATTTAATTGGGTTCTATCTAGTGATATTAGAAATGAAAAGTGAGCAACCAAAATAAACATAAGTTACTCACAAAAACATAACAGGAAGTCCATTATCTGTTGTACTGGTTTGCTAATGCCACAGAGCAGATGAGCTCAAGTTTTAGTAGCTTATAACCATAGACATTTACGGTCTCACACAATTTCTGTGGCTCAGGAATCTAGGAGCGGCTTAGCTTGGTGGTTTGTAGCTCAGGATCTTGTATAAGGTTGTGGTCACCTCAAGGTTTAACTGGGACTGGAGGACCTACCTCCAAGATGACTTGCTCACATGACTCTTAACTAAGGTGACCAGATTTTAACATTGGTAAAGTGGGACACCATTGACCAGGGGGGAGGGGGTTCTTGATTAAAAATTTGGTCTATCTCCGGCTGTTCCCTAGCTTGTTGTACGTTCTTTCCAAAAATTGGGACTTTTTTAAAACGCCGTGGGACGTGGGACAAATTGTTAAAAATTGAGACTGTCCCGCCAAAAGTGGGACGTCTGGTCACCCTACTCTTAGCAGGAGGCTTCAGTTTCCTGCCATAGGGCTGCTTCAGTGTCTTCTCGAGATGGCAGCTGGCTTCCTTGATCCCTACTCGTGAACAAGGAGGAAAGCACAATGCCTTCTACTATCTAGCCTTGTAAGTCACATGCCTTCACTTCTACCATATTTTAGTTCATTCGAGTCATTTTGCTAAATCCAGCCCTCTCTCAAGGGCAAGGGAAGCAGGTTCCACTTTTTGAAGGGTGGAGGATTTGTGAACATGTTCTAAGACCACCACCTGTGTTAACCTACATAGTTTTATGGAAAAAAAAATGACATTTTTTCAAAACAAAACAAAAAATCATTAGTGAGGAGAGTAGTTTTGTTTTATACTTTTGCAAATCTTTTTAAGGTCTGGCTTAACAGAAGACAGCTGGATCCTCTTATTCGCTTCTGCAGTCAATATGTTGTGATATGTTATTTTGGTTGAAGTAAATTAAGAAAAAGCTTACCTCACACAGATATGATGGAAAAGTAGAGGAAACATTTTCATTGCCTTTTCAGATAGCTGTGTCTAGTTTTTGATGCCACAATCAAACTCAACAGGTGGTAGTTTCTTGAAGGTTCATGTCAATGTGGAATATGACACCATGTCAATGTTTAGCTGTTCTTACTCTGTTACATTAAAATCCATTGTTCTTTCTTGCATTTTGTATGGCTCCTTTACTTATGCATACTTTTAAAAAACATAATGTATTGATCTGTTAGAAAATATTGGTTCACTTTTTTTGGACATGACTCCAAAAGTATAAGCAACAAAAGGAAAGGTAAACAAGTAGGATTACATCACACTAAAAAGCAAATTAAACAAAATGAAGAAGCAACCTACAAAAACAGAAGAAAGCATTTGAAAACTATATATCAGATAAGGGGTTAAAATCCAAAAATAACATAAGGAACTCATAAAACTCCCACCCCAAGGAATCCAATTAAAATTAGGCAGAGGACCCGAAGAGACGTTTTTCCAAAGAAGATGTAGAAATGGCCAACAGGTACATGAAAAATGCTTCACATCACTAATCATCAGGGAAATGCAAGTCAAAACCACAGTGAGATACCACCTCACACCTGTTAGAATGGCTTTCATTAAAAAGATAAGAGATAAGTGTTGGTGAGGATGTAGAGAAAAGGGAACTCTCGTACACTGTTGGTGGGAATGTAAATTGGTTCAGCCATTATAGAAAACAGTATGGAGTTTTCTTAGAAATTAAAGGTGGATCTATCACATGATTAAGCAGTATACTTCTGGGTATACATCCAAAGGAAATGAAATCACTACCTTCTAGAGATAGCTGCACCCCAATGTTCATTGCAACATTATTCACAACAATCAGGATATAGAAACAACCTAAATGTCCATCAACAGATGAATGAATAAAGAAAATTATACATATGTACACATTTTTTATGGCTGAATAATATTATATACACATATGTATGATGAAATATTCAACCATAAAAAAGAAGGAAGTTCCATGCCTTTGTGACAACATAGATGAGACTTGAGGGTGTTATACTAAATGAAATAGCTCAGAGAAAGACAAATACTATATAATCTCACTTACACATGGAATCTAAAAAAAGCCAAACTGACAAAAACAGAGTAGAATGGTGGTTGTAAGGGGCTGGTGGTGAAGTGGGAGAAACAGGGAGATGTTCAAAGGGTACAAACTCCCAGTCGTAAGATGAATAAGTCTGGGGATTTAATGTATAACACGCTGACTATAGTTAACAATGTTTTATATACTTGAAAGTTGTGAGGAGAGTAGATCTTACATGTTCTCACTACTTACACACACACACACACACACACACACACACAATTATGAGAGGTGATGTAGGTGTTAACTAACCTCATTTCACAATGGTAATCATTTCACAATGTGTACAGGAACCACATGATCGCATTGTGCACCTTAAACTTTCACAAAGTTGTATGTCAATTACATAACAGTAAACCTAGAAAGAAGATATTAGTTCACTGAGTTGTACAGATCTTCTAAATGTTGACACATTTCATTATACAATATTTAAAAATCTATAATTTCAACACCAATCTCCCCAGAAAAGTCTTCAAATCCTGAGATCCTATAAGCTCACGGCAGAGATGCAAGTTTCCCCAAATTCTAATTTTTTGCCGAAAAGCTCAAATTCTATCATTGACTACAAATGCTATCAGCTGTGAGATGATCTCTGTTCATTGCAGAGAAAATGATGACTAACCATGGTTTGCTAGTGATCCTTTGAGTAAAAATGGCATTCGATGAGAAAAGGGGCTAACTTAGCACACAGTCACACACACAATGAAGACTGAGATCATGATCACATTCACGTGTTACTTCCCATTTTGTCTCGCAGAATATGAAAAAGACATGCACTCAAAGGTTAATACATTTTACTGCTTCATCAAGGACATTTAACAGTGAAACTGGATTGATTTTTTTTTTCCCTGGTCATAGTGTACCAGTATGTGTTTTTGTGTTTTTATTAGGACTTCATTTTTTTAGAACAGTTTTAGGCTCACAGCAAAGTGAGGGGAAGGTACAGAGATTTCCCGTATGCCCCTTGTCCTCATACATGCATGGGGATTATGGGGTACCATAATCAACATTCATCACCAGAAGAGTGCATTTGTTACAATTGATTAATGTAAATGGACACATCATGATCACCCAAAGTGTATAGTTGACATTAGGATTCACTCTTGGTGGTGTACAATCTATGGGTTTGGACAAATGTGTACTGACTAGTATCCATAATTGTGGTATTATATGGAGTGTCAGGGTTTTTTTCACTGCTCTAAAAATCCTCCATCCTCTGCCTGTTCATCCATCTCTCATCTCCACTTCCTGGCAACCACTGATTTTTTTTTTACTGTCTCCATAGTTTTTGCCTTTTCTAGAATGTCATAGAGTGGGAATCATACACTATGCAACCTTTTCAAATTGGCCTCTTTTACTTAGTAATATGCATTTAAGTTTGTTCCATGTGTTTTGGTGGCTTTATATAGCTCAGTTCTTTTTACTGCTAAATAATATTTCATTGTCTGAATGTATCACTGTTTATTTATCTATTCACCTACTGAAAGACATCTTGGTTGCTTCTAAGAAGCAAATTATTAATAATTATTCATAATGATGAATAAAGCTGCTGTGAACATTCATGTGCAGGTTTTTACGTGGATAAGTTTTCCACTCCTTTGGGTAAATAGCAAGGAGTGTGATTGCTGGATCATATGGTTAAAGTATGTTTACTTTGTAAGAACCCACTCAACTGTCTTTCATTTTGCACTACCACCAGCAATGGATAAGAGTTCCTGTTGCTCCACATCCTTGTCAGCATTTGGTGTTGTCTGTTTTGGATTTTGGCCATTTTCATGGGTGTGTAGTAGTATCTCACTGTTGCTCTAATTTGCATTTTCCTGATGACATATGATTTGAAGCATTTCTTCATATGCTTATTTGCCATCTATGTGTCTTCTTTGGTTTGATTTTTTTTTATTGTGCATTTGAAGCAGGAAATATGGTGATTCCAGTACAGTTAGGTGGCACCAGACTGGCTGTGTTAAAGTGACAGTGGTTTTACCCACCATTGCTTTTGCACCATCAGTACCAATGTTAACACAGTAAAAAAGGCAAAAACCGTTTTAGTGTTATTATGAAAATAGTTTTGGCCTCCTGAACACCCCAAGTTTTGGGGGCCACCTTGAGAACCATTGGTTTACATGAACCAACAAGGAATGGTATAGTTCCCTGAGGCTAGCAAAAGTGAGGCACTGTTACCATCCCCAAACCTGAAGGGGACCGGGGAGGAGGAACCTACTGGGTCCTCAGGAGGGTCCTGTATAGAGCGGGCTGCATACCAGGAGCAGTGGCTGCCTCCTGCTGCCTTCAAGTCTCCTTACCATGCTTCCTATTCCCAAACAAACCAGAAAGCAGAATGCAGGGAGGGCTTTGGTGTAGGCCAAGTGCTTGAGCTTCCCCCGGCATGAAGAAGGTTGGATTGGGAGGGACAGATGGGGGCATATTCAATCCAGTTGTCTTCAATTCTTTTTACCTACACACAGACTTATTCTATGTCTGTGTTTTTAAAAACAACTTTTGCCCTAACATTCATTAAGCATGTACTCTGTGCTTTGAAGAACCTACACAAAGTAACGGGATAAGTAAGGACTGGGCTGGGCTGACATGTGTAAGCTATGGTGTCAGGGAGAGAGTCTCTGAGGAGGTGAATTGGGCTGAACTCTGAATGTGGAGAAAGAGGCAGCCACTTGAGAATCTGGAGGAAATGTATAAAGGGTCTGGGATGGGAATGAGCTTGGTGTCTTTGAGGATAAAAGAAAATAGGAGGTTGTCTGGGGGCTATTGATTCTTGAAGGCTGTGATAGGAAGAGTACATTTAATTTGATTGAGCTGAAAAGCCACTGGTGGGTTTTGAGAAGGGAATCATCTGAGATACAGACCACGTAGAACTTTTCCTGAAGAGTAGACTGTATGAGTATGTTCTCGTGGGGGGTATGGGTGGGAGCAGAGAGGCCTCCTCAGTTGCCTAGGTGAGAACCTGTGGTGGCGGTTGTGAGATGGAGAAGCAAGATGGTGGAGCTAACAGGGCTGCATGTCAGGTGCTGAAAGGAGGGACTCGGTGATAACTGCTTTTGTCTTGAGCATTTAGGCACGTGATGGTGCTGCATTTTGAGGCTGGGAAGATTGGGGTAGGAGGGAGGTGGAGATTTGGAGAGAATCAAGAGTTCTGAGGGACTGTCCAAATTGACATTCCCTTTTGACATCCAAGTGGAGATCTTTAGCAGGCAGGTGAATAGGTGGGTCAGGGGAAATATCAGGGATGGATATAAAAATTAGGAAGTCATTAGCTTACAAATACAATCCTCTCAAAGCCAACAGACTTGATGAGATCACCCAGGAAGCAAGGTAGAAAATAACAGTATATTTGCAGATAATAAGGCTCTCTGCTCATTTCTGTGTTTCACTGAGTTTGACATGCCCACCGCTTCTCTCCCATGTTTTCTCTCCACGCTAATTTACCACTCTTCCTTTTGCCAGCTTCTCTGAGATGCAACTTTGAGATCTGTGAAGATGCTGTCCTTTGTCTGTATCTTTCCTCAAGTCTGATCTGACCTTTAGGGTGAATGGAACTGTCACTCTTCCTCATTCTGGTTGCATGTGTCTGTTAGCACATCCCAAGTTTCTGTTGGCGTGTAGGGCGGCTACTGTTAATTCATTTGAGCTTATAAGAAACCAAAACCCCCAACTCAGTTTCCCAGTAGTGAAGTTACATCTTCCTCCTCCTGTCCTTGTGAATTGAGTTTCTTTTATAAAACTATTTGTTGAAATATATCCTTTATACCGACAAGGAAAGCTGGATGCCTTTTCTGATGAGAATACTCCTGTAGCCAGCACTCCCTCAGATCAAGAAACAGAACATCACCAGCAACCCCCAGAAGCCTTTCTGGACACAGGTGATTTTCAACATTGACGTCAAGACTGTAAATTTATCTGATGAGTTTTGAGCCTATTATCTACCGGCTCAAATAATTTTGGATTCTTGAATGATAAAGTAAGACTTCTGCATCGCCAGTGACAGAAATCCCACTCTAACTTAAGCATTTGTGGACATAGGGCGTGACTAAAAAATGTCTCTGAGTAGATGACTGTCAGCAACTTGAGGTTTATGTCCTATCTTTTTAGTAACTCTACTAGGAATAATTCCTCTTTTCAAGAGTGTCCCAGGTTCAACAAGTCCCAGAAATGAATCTCATTGGATATCTACCTACCTCTGAGCCAATCACAGTGACTAGAGCAGGGATGCAATGTTGTGATTGGTTTGTTCTGAGTCACATGCTACCCCTGGAGTTAGGGCCTCTAAAACCACATGGACTGGCA
The DNA here is from genome assembly GCA_004027555.1 of Craseonycteris thonglongyai. Lineage (NCBI taxonomy): Eukaryota > Metazoa > Chordata > Mammalia > Chiroptera > Craseonycteridae > Craseonycteris > Craseonycteris thonglongyai. The sequence continues at coordinate 162,356 of PVKE010000027.1, read as the reverse complement.
CTTGGAGATATGTTGTACTTACCCCAAGGAAATGGGATGCTATTAACATGAAGGAGAGAAAAATGGATGCTGGCCAGGCCATAAATAAATATATCTACCTCATGTGAAATATTAACCAACATTTTCTACTGTACAGGCATACCTCAGAGATATTGTGGAGTTGATTCCAGAGCACCATGATAAAGTAACTCACATGAGTTTTTTGGTTTCTCGCTGTGTGTAAAAATTATGTTGACACTATACTGTAGTCTAGTAAGTGTGTAATAGCAATAGCACTGTGTTTTTAAAAAAGTACAAACCTTTATTAGAAAGTACTTTATTGGGGAAGCCGGGACAGCTCAGTGCGTTAAGCGTTCACTTTGCAGCGCCGGGGACCAAGGATCGAATCCCGGCCCCGGCCCGTGTGGAACCATATGCTGAACTGGGAGCTCCCCCAGTTCAGTTCTCTCTCTGTCTCTGTCTCTGTATCTCTTTCTCTCTCTGTGTCAAAAATAAAATAAATAAAAAAAATATATAGAAAGTACTTTATTGCTAAAAAATCCTAACCATCATCTGAGCCTTCAGCAAGTTATAATCTTTTTTGCTGGTGGAGAGTCTTGCCTCAGTGTTGATGGCTGCTGACTGAGTGCAGATCACCGTAACACATATAATAATAATGAAAAAGTTTGAAATATTACAAGAATTACCAAAACACGACACAGATGCAGGAAGTGAGCAATCACTGTTGGAAAATGGTGCTGATAGACTTGCAGAACTGCAATAAAGTGAAGCATAATAAAACAAAGTATACCTATATGCCATTCGTAAACTCACGGAACATTTTCCTTCCAGACCAGAGTTGTCCAATAGAACTTTTTCCATTGATGGAAATGCACTGTTCAATATGGTAGCTGCTAGTCACACGTGACTATTGAGCACTTAAAATATAACTAGGATGAATGAGGAACTGAAGTTTGAGTTTATTTAATGTAAAATAATTTAAATCGTCAACTATGATTAAGCTACAGACCAATTGTTACGCTACTGTATGGGACAACATAGTCCTAGACCATTATTCAAATTCCTGATAAAAATGTTGAACAGGTCATGGCCAAAAGACAGAGCCTGGGGCACATACCAGAGATTTCCTCCATATGAATGTATGTTAAAGAACAAAATTCAACTGAGTACACTTGAAGGTCTAATTGGCTTTATTAAGCAATGCATGAATCGGGCAGCAACCCATCTAGCAACTAGTAGGGAGCTCCGATGATTTGTACAAAATGGAAGGTTTTCATAGGTAGAAAGAGAGTGGGACTAAGAAGTTAAAGGTGGATTATTTCAGGCTAGGACACCTTCCCTTGGGGAAAGCAAGGGGTTTTCTAAGGCGGATTACCTCACTAGTGTTGGTCAGGAAATTCTAGACAGATTGCTTTAAAATTCTACTATTGGGAGAGGCTGAAATAAGTACAATTAGTCATTAAGTTCTGGTTTAGTGACATGGCCTAGCAAAAGTGACTCCATTTTGGTCTGTAGTTTCTTTTTCTTTCTTTTTAATTTAATTTTTTAACATTTATCAGAATCAGTCATTACCCATGGGGATAGTTGTTCAACTAAAATGAACTTAACTATATTGCTGTTTGTAGTTGGTATGTGAGAATAATAACAAGAGTCTCTATTAAAAAAAAAAAAGAAAAAAAAGAATCTTATTTTCCTACAACACACTTGGAAGAAGATTTCTCTCTGAGGATTAAATTATAACAAAACATGTAATAGATCAGAGTAGAGATTGATGCACAGACATTTATTGCACCAGTCTGGACATCTTCAGACCAATGCTGGTGGTTCAGTAGTAAACAAGAGATTGGGCCAGGCCATGTTGGAGCTCAGAAACTAGCAAAGTCCCTTTGAAGAGAGCACAGTATTAACATGCTTAACTATGGACAATGTTATTATAACAAGAGACTTGTCAAGAACAGATGCCTAGAAAAAGAGGGCTAGGAGATTATTTCCGAGCAATGCTATCTAAGTACTGTCTGGGGTAGGGTAATATGACCAATAACTTTGAAAGTTACCATTCTGTTGCTAAGGACAACGTGATTATGGAAACCCATCTTGATATAATGCCATTAATCATGATGATTATGTACCTCCTTGCAACCCTCTAATTATAATGATATTTATGAATGACATTTCCAGCCAGGTCTGCCTACAGATACAGAATGAGTTGAGTATGCTTCCATGACTTTCTGGCATGCCAGACAATTCTCTTTCTCAGGTAAAATTACATTCTGGTTTTATTCAGTAGCCTCCTACACTTGGATCATATGTGACTAATCTTGGGAGAAGAAACCATTTGTGTTAGACTGGTAACCATGGTCAATCACCAAAGTGATGCCATCTGGGGGATTCAGCCAGTTTGAACTCTCCTGGAACCTCCTCAAACCCAAAACACCATGACACTCAAAAGAATTCCCCCTGGGTATTCATAAGGAGATACAGTTGCTTGAGTTCCAGTTAACAGAGAATCTCCTTACAGTTATCTGACGTCTATCAATCCCCATGGGTGCTGTTAACTGAGCATCTGTTGTGTATGAGAGGCTTGTCAAATGCTCACTGGAATCCACATTCCCTATTATTGACATTCTCAGTCTAGTGATTCTGTTGAGTAGATATATGAGATATTTTTAGCATGATTTATTCTTGATTGGCTTCTAGGGACCATGCTTTTCTTGCTAACAGAGTGAGAATATGGTCAGAATTTTTGTCAAAGAAACTCAGAAGCTCTTTAAATGTACTAACCTTAAGTCCTATCCTCAACAATCAAAACTGAAGCCACGGTCATCAAACAACCAGGTGGAGGAAGGCTGAAGTTTAACAAATAGAAGAATGTTCTAGAATCTTCTCAGAGTATTCCATTGTCCAGCATATGAATCCCATGTTTGTGTCAACAAAACAGAACTGGTCTCACTGCCTCATCCTCTGTCTACCATATTTGATGGAGAAAGTGTGTTTAGAGCAGAAGTGAAGACTAAGAAAGGAGAAATACATGAACTATGCTAAGTTGGGCAGAGGGAAATGACCGTTGTCATTTATACAAGAAGAACTAAATGTAGTCCAGCCCTTCAAGAGAAATCCTAGGATGCAGGCATTTTGGCTTAAGAACCCCAAATTGGGCACCACCAGAGCAGTAGTGGCAGTTCTGTAGGTGAGTCATCATTGAACATAGTGTTGTATTGGTTGCCTATTGTTGCGTAACAAACCACCCCAAAACATTTAGTGGCTTAAACCAACAACGTATGATTTCTCAGGGATTCTTTGGATTCACTGGGCAGTTCTGCTGGTCTTGCCTGGGTTCACCCAGGAAGCTGCAGTTAGCTGCCAAGTCAGCCAGTGTGTGGGCTCAGCCGAGAGGGCTGAGATTCTCTCTCCAGGTGGTCTTTCATCCTGGGCTTTATCCAGCATGGTGGTCTCAGGGTTCCAAGAACACAAACTCAAGTGCACAGGCATTATCAAGCCCTTGCTTGCATCATATTTGCTGAGGTCTCATTGGCCACAATAAGTCACATGACCAAGCTCAGTCAATGCAAGCATGTGGGTACTGAACTGTACGATTCATTGGCTGCCATTATTGTTACAATCTACCTCACATTCTAGACTTTGCTTTCATTTAGACCAGACTTCTAGCAACCCAGTGTGATAATCTTGGGAAGCTGTGATTGGGTGTTGATATTCTGAATGTCTGGAATGTACTGGGTGGAGCAAATACTGTTACCAGAGTCCTCTATCTGGGAACTCTGACCGCTGGATTGAGCATGCCAACTATGTGATTGGCATTGACTCTTAAAATTGTGACAGTCAGAATTCAGCCCAAGGGAATGGTGCTTTGCTTATTTAATTTTATTGCATATTAGCTGCCTAGCCATGACAGTGATTTATGTTATTTCATAATATTATGTTGACCCTTCAGTAATTGTGGTTAAAGTCTGGATCAATGTTGAAACAGAAATAGGCACAGAAAAATAATCATCTGCCAGATGGGACAAATTATTTGTTCATAAATGCAATGTGCTCAATATATAAAATCTTTTAAAACATGGATGGTATAGGGGAAACTGCATCAGAAGGGGCCATTGGTGGAACATTTGGGAAACTTTGCTGTAAGGTCATAGACCTTGAAAGTTAAGAACATGGAGTCAGACAAAACTAAATTTTAATCTTTATTTTGTGACCTTTGCAAGTTACTTAATCTCTTTGTGCTCAGATTTCTCATTTGTAAAGTGGAGAGAATAATGACTGTGGGCGGTGAGGGCTGTGAAGATTCATAGAGATGAAGGCTGCACAGTGAACATAATCACGGTAGCTATTATTATCTTTTGCCACTAGGCTCAGTTTCAATGGGCCAGAGGCAAAGTTAACATCTCTTTTTTTTCCTTTCTAATCCTTCTGCTCTTTCCCACTGTCATAACTACCCTAATTTTCTCTATCTTCATTTACTCATTGTCAGCCTCCTATTGGTCATTGACATAATAGCATTCTGATTATAGTCATTTACACTTTAGTATAAAAGTGAAAAAACTTTTTTTACAACTGTTTTTATTATAAGCCAGAGGAAAGTGAAAGGCTTTGACTACTCCACATAATGTAACACTTAAAGCCTGATTGCACTGGGGAGCGCTTTCAGAATCCATAAAATCAAAGTATTTGCTACTGAAAAACTTCTATCAGACTATTCACTGAGACTCAAGGTGCCTGGGATATTTTTTTGTTTTTCTTTAACACCTCTTATGGCAACCACAAATATTCATTTTGCTTGGCTTGAGCCGTTTGAATGTTTAAAACCCGTCTATAATTACAAAAGCTCTTTGGAGGGACCCTAATTAGCTTTTGTAAATTGCTTTCTCTAAGCTGTCAGAGTTAGCATGATCTGTTCCCTTGTTAAAAAAGAAAAACACCCTAGATTATATCAGAAAACTTCACCAAATTACTTGGCACCTAACATTTTATCAAGGAGACATGGTGGCCAACCTTCCTCTGAATACGCTAGGCTTCTCCACAGCCATTTCTTCCGGCTTTCTTCTTCATTTGCTGCCCACGGGTGCTGAAAATAACTTGTTTTCTGGCAAGCTTGGGATGAAATTCCTTATGATTGAATCAGGTTCATAACGACGCTCTCGCAGCTTTTAGGAGAGAGTATCCTGAGCTATAGGGATGACTAGGAGCAGGGCCCTGCTGAGGGACAGGGGTCCCTTGACTCAGCATCACACCTGGAACTAGGAGAGCTGCTACAAGGCCATGCCCCCAGCCTGCCAGGGCCCTCCCATGTGACTGAGACTCCTGGCTCTGCTTGGCTGTGTCCCATGTCTCAGACCAGGTAGGTTCTGCCTTACCACTCCATGTAGCTCCAACCCAAGGCCTCAAAGATAATAAGCAGGAAGCATTGCATCTCAAAACATCAGCTGCTTGGTCCAGGAAAGACACAGTTTTCTGCAGAGATATGTAAATATATACCAGGAGAGGCTTGGCCCGACTGAAGCCAAGATTCTGTTGGTTGTTCCAAACTGGTGTTAAATTAGAAGACAATAATTCTAGACAATATGAGGATGACAGAACCTGGGGAGTGGCAGAGTAGCTTGGTGATGAGTGATCATCTGAGTGGGTGATAGGGAGTTGCATAATAAGGGGGCAGCTAAGGTAATGGGGAAGTAACTGGAGAGAGGGAGTAGCTGGACAGTGAGGTAGTAGCTGGAGAATGAGGGAGTATTGGAGAGAAAGAGGGAGTAGCTGGACAGTGAGGGAGTAGCTGGAGAATGAGGGAGTAGCTGGACAGTGAGGGAGTAGCTGGAGAATGAGGGAGTAGCTGGAGAGAAA
>PVKE010000027.1:0-156406 GCA_004027555.1 Craseonycteris thonglongyai | reverse complement strand
ACAAAAGAAGAGTCCCAGACCTGGAGTAAGAACCATTCTACTCTGCTCCAATTGTCTCCATTTTGTTCCTTCTTCAGTCTTACTGATGAGAAACAAACTCAGTCTAAGTCCACAGCAGTTAGCTGGACTCTGGGCTGTTGCAAACCACTGGGGTGAAGCTCTCCAAGATGAAGGCTAAGGTTGTGGTAATGGTGTGTGGGTGCAATGTAGCTGGGTCAGTTTCTTTTTAGGGGGGGGGCTCTCTCTTCTCTCAGCCCCTCCAAGGATGGGTGAGGTTGCTTGCCAGAGGTTCTAGCAGAACCTCCATCTGAGTCCCCAGCACACTATCATCACCTTCGTCATTCTCTCTACCAGTTTTCACTGGCACTTAAATGTCAGGCACTGTGCTAAAAGTCCTCCCATGCTTTACCTCATGGCACCCTCTTGTCAAATCTTGTCAAAAAATAAGTACTGTTGGTAGCTCTACTTTACAGGTGGATAAACTAAGGCTTAGAAAGTTCTAGTAGCTAGCCCAGGTAAGTGGCAGAGCCTAGACTGTGTGACTTTGGAACCTGTACTCTAAGCCTTCTGCCACAGTCATGGATGATGCCCAGGTGGGGCATTTTTCCCTTCTCAAAAGCCCAATCTCTCCCAATCTCCATTTACAGCACTTAGCAAGGTCTGGGCCAGGAGTGAGGGCTTAAGTAGCATGTCTTGCTTGAGGATATTTTCCCAAGAAACAAGCTAAGTGCCCACGGGTGGGCACAGCTACCTGGCAGCCGCATTCCAACCCCATTTCCAATGAGGTCTGTCAGATGAAGTCACAATGTAGAGCCGGTTTTCCATGGTGCACCCACCGCCGGCCATCAGCCCTCATTTACACTGAGACCTTTATAGTCTGGGGTGAGTTTCCATCGTCTCTATAGGATGAGACAGAGGAAGAGAAAGCTCTGGGTTTGGGAAGTGTTTTATTCTCTCGTCTGTACTCTCCCACTGGCCTTCAAGGGGCATTCATGCCCAGCTGACTTTTTCAATAGCTTTTTCTGACGCTAGTGCTTGGAAAACAGTATATGGCAATCATTTTAGGCTTTGGGAAAAAAAATTTTTAATTAAAAAATGAGTTACGGTACATTTGGGTCCAGAGGAGCCTGACTTTTCTCCTCATTTCATGAAGGCAATGCAGTCACGTTGTTGTATGTGACTGGGGCCTTATTTCATAAGCTGCTGGCTCAAAGAGGAGCCGTTCACTCCAACAGGATCTTGGTTGGAAAAATTGTTTTTCACTGAGAGAAACTGAAGGTTAAGTGCTAATTAATGGAGGAGGTTGGCTTTTACGCAGATAGATTGGTAGGTAGGTTTCGGGACATGTCAAATACACCATCTTTGTCTCTGCGGTTGAAAATATGTTCATAAAGCCCACACAACTCTGTAGATATCTTAAAGCTGTTTTGGGCAAGTATATTCTGGTCTTAGTGTGCTCTGGCTAATAAACAGCTTCTGACTCATGACACTCAGTGACTGATCATTGCATTGACCCAGGTACCATTCAGGGCCTAGCTGAGGGGGTTTACAATCCTCCAAATCATGTGAGCCCATCAATCTTTCCTAGTGGCCATGGCTTGGGGAACCTCAGCCAGGACCCTAGGGGACTGCCTTAGTTATCTTGAGCTACCATAGAAAAATGCCATAGAATGCGTGGCTTAGACAACAAAAAATTATTTTTTCACAGTTCTGGAAGCTGAAAGGCCAAGGTCATGGTACCAAGCATGGTCAGTTTCTGGTGAGACCTCTCCTCCTGACTTGTTAATGGCCACCTTCTGTCTGTGTCCTTACATCGCAGTGGGGGGAGAGAGAGAGAGAGAGAGAGAGAAAGAGAGGGAGAATAAATTCTCTGGTTTCTCTTCTTTTTTTTAATCATTTTATTGTTTTTGACAGAGATAGAGAGAGAGACAGAGAGAAGGAGGGAGGGCCCAGTGCAGCCCAACTCTGGAAGGCCGTCCCAGGTGACTCTCCTCCATTCAGTGGTACAAATCTGTACCACATTCTTTTCATCTATGGCTCCGCCCTCAGTTTTTGTGCTATCCGATAGAAATGTAATGCGAGCCACATGTGGAATTTTAAATGTCCTAGTAGCCACATTTAAAAGGATAAAAACAGGGATGCTGGGATAGCTCAGCGGTTGAGCGCTTGGCTCACAACTGGGAGGTCTGGGGTTCAATTCCCCGGCCCGGCCCACGTAAAGCCATGTGCGGAACTGTGGTGCAGCTGGTAACCGCTGGGGTGACTCCGCAGCGAAGGTTCTCGCCTCCCATGTGGAAGGTCCCCAGTTCCGTTCCTGCCTCATGCAGCCCTGTATCCACCTGTGTCAAACTAAAGATGTGCAACTATGGAGACTGCTCTGGGCTCTCCCCCTGTTCTCTCCCTCTCTCTCTCTCACCTTCTCTCAATAAAAGAAATCCTAAAAAATAGATAAAAATAAACAATTCATTTTAATAATAGTTTTAACCAACTATCTCCAAAATATTATTTCACTATGCAATTGCTATAAAAACCTATTAATCGGATATGTTACATTCTGAGGTTTTTTTTAGAAGTCTCTGAAATCTGGTGTTTATTTACATGCCACGTGTCAATGCAGATTAACTGCATTTCCAGTGACCTTGGCCACAGGTGGCTGGCAGCCACCATAGTGGGCCGGGCTGCTCTAAACCCTCAGGTGTGTTCCGTGCAGGCTGAGGATGGAGAGCGTGGGGGATTGCACGGGAGTGTTCCACAGGCCAGGCCTATGAGCGGCACAGCTCCCTTCTGTCCACTTCCCACTGACCAGGACTCAGACGGCAGTCACACCGTTACGCAAGGGACCCGGGCAGATGCTCTAGCCATGCGGCCGGGCGGAGAAGGAAACGGTTCTGCAGGCTCACGGCAGGTTCCGCCCAGCAGCCAGCAGCTGTTTGGACTGCTCTGACGTGCTGCTTGGCCTGGTTGGTGGGCTTTGCTTAGGTTTGGGGTAAGTAGGGCGAAGCTTCACTTTATAGATTGGTTTCCCTTGACTCATCCACCATAGTCCTTAAAGTGGCCTCCAGGGTCTTCATGCCAGCTGGCTTCCCAGTGCCCCTTGACCTGTGGGCCCCACAGAGCCTGGCTGGTCATGCCATTTCTCCCCCTGGGAGTGCTCGTGTCCTCTTCTGGACCTGTGATCACCTCTCTGGAATTTCCACCGTTCTCTTGCCTCCCCCTCAGGCTCTTGCTCTCCCCTTTCTTTGTTGCCCCCCACTTTGTATGGGCAGCATGTGGGGGAGGCATGCCATTCAGAAGCAGTTGGGCCTAGATTCCAGTCCTACTACACCCCAGCTGTGTGACTCTGGTCCTTGTGCACGTCTTTGGCTCTCCTGCAGAGTGGGGAGTCACAACACAGGGTCTGGGGGCTCCTTTTCCGCTCTGCCGCCCCCTCTAGAGTCCATCAGAGGTGGCCTTTGGAGCCTGTCTGAGTCTCTGCTGTGCTTCTTGGTTCACCCAGGCCCCTGCCTGTCTCCAGTTCATCCTCCTGAGTGTGCTGACTTGCAAAGAGGGTGTGTAGGTAGTGGGTGTGAGTGCCTTGTGGCTGGAAGGAGTCTGCTTCCTAGTCAACAGATACAGCGCGGTCCCCTGTCCCCTGGGGCTTGGGCATGGCCATGGCTCTGGCTCATGAAGCAGGGGGCTTTTCTGGCTCAGGTTGAGGACTGAGACTTCTCACCGTGGTGACCCCTGAAAGGCACACCCCTAAGCGGTCTCCTTGGGTGTGAGTTGCCTTTCTTGTCATTACAAACCACAGCACGGAACACAAACGGTAGGGAAATGGAGAAGTTCCCACAGACAACTTCCTGGTGCTGAGATAACCTTGGTGTGGCCACAGAGACCTGAGGTACATGTTACTTCCCTTCCTGTCTGTAAAGCACCAGCTTTCGTGCTGCCTGGGCCCAGAGGCCTCGTGGATAGGCTGAGCTCCCTGCACAAGCAGGGCCCCGAGCACCGGGCGGGGCTGAGAGGCCTGGGTTCTCCTCCCCTCCCCCATGCCCAGCCCATAATCCCTCGTTAGTGGGGACATTAGTGGGGACAATGGAAAGGCCCAAGCCCTCTCTCCGTTCTGACTTCTCTACACATTAGCTGTGTGACCCTGGGCAGGTTGCTTTTTCTGTCGGCACCTTGTGTTTTACATCTAGACTGTGGCTATAACAGTAATAGCCACCTCAGTGAACTTGTGAGAATTGAATGAAGTGTATGTAAGCGTAGCTAGACCAGTGATAGGCATATAGGAAGTACTCAAGGAAGGTTAATTCCCATCTTTCCTGCTGGGTGGTAACAGATGAGAGGAGGAGGTTTTACTCGTATTTAACAAAAACTTACAGAAAGAACCAGAAATCCCACTCCTAGGCGTTTACCCAAGAGATATGAAAACATATGCCCACACAAATACTTGTGCATGAATATTTATAGCTGCATTATTTACAATAGCCCCCAAGTGGAAACAACCCAAATGTTCATCAACTGACGAATGGATAAACAAAATGTGGCATACGCATATAATGGAATATTCTGCCCTAAAAAAGGAAAGAAATTCTGATATCTGCTACAATGTGGATGAACCTTGAACATATGCTCAGTGGAAGAAGCCAGACTCAAAAAGTCACATGTAATATGATCCCATTTGTGTGAAATGTCCATAGTAGGCAAATCTATTTAGAAGGAAAGTGTATTAGTGGTTACTTAGGGTTTGGGGTGGGAGTGAGGAATGACGAGTGGCTACTAATGGGTATGAGCGTTCTTTTTGGGGTGATAAAATGTTCTAAGATTGATTGTGGTGATGATTGTACAACTCTGTAGATAAACAGTGAAAAAAAAAGCTCATTGAATTGTATACTTTAAATAGGTGGGTTGTATGACATGAGTTATACCTCAATAAAGCTATTTAAAAATGAAAAGTTGGGCAAAGAGAAACTTACTAGCACTTGCTATGTGCCAGGCCCTTAAGTGCTTCATAAATATTCACCCATTGAATCCTCAGAACAGTCCAATGAGAGGTACTGTTATTACCCCCTTTCTACCTCAGTTGTGGAAACAGGCACAGAGAGGGAAAGTAACATGCTCAAAGTCACACAGCTAGCAAGTGGCAGATCTGGGAATTGGAGTCTGGCATTCTCACTTGTGCTCTAATCGCCACACTAAGCTGCCTCCTTATTGTACTAGAGGTCAGACTGTGTGCCTGATGGTGTGGGGGTGGGGGTGCTGTCATAGAACCTCATCAGCCTGGAGAGGCCTCCAGGGTGTCCCCACCTCTCACAAGGGACCTTCCGGGACCTGGGTGGCCCACGGCCCAGGAGCAGCGCCAGGTGCTCTGGGCTCTGACTCTTGCATTTGCTGTTGGGCTTTCTCAGTGGGAAGGTGTGCAGATCGGGCTGATGAGGTGGGAGGCAGCAGAGGACAGGATTAAGTCTAACAACACCTGCTCAGGGCACCTCATGCAGCTCACATTTCCCTTCCCCACTCTCCCAGCCTCCTCTGTCAGCTCTCCCTTTCGTTCCCACCCCTGTGACCTACACCCTCTTCAAAGCCCCCAGTTGTCCACAGAGTCAGCCTACGCTCTCAGCTGTCAAAACCCACTCAGCAAAAGGGAGGTGAGCCCCCAGGGGTCTCCAGTTACCCTTCAGCTGGGTTCCCGGGGCCTGACTCAGCCTTCCTGTGTGCTTTGGGCATTGCCCATGAGGCTCACCCTCATTGCACCCCACAGGTCAGCCCCCAGGGCACAGGCCACCGGCTCCTGCAGTGACACTGTGTTAAGTGCCCCAGGGTGCTCACCGTGCCCACTTGATTTGGAGTCACGTCAGAATCCAAGGCTTGGTGAAGCCGGGCAGCCTGCTCAACCACTGAGGGTACGCTGTGAGGTTTCCCCATGCGTCAGCAGCTGGGCCAGCCAATGGTGGAGAGCGGGACTGGGAGTCAGCCGGGCCTGGGGTCCAGCCCTGGCTCTGCTTGGCCTTGGGCAAGTCCCTCTGTCTCTCTGAGCCTCGGTTCCACCCTCCTTAAGGTAGAGACACTGACAGCGTACTGCAAGGTTTAAATAAATGTACGTAAGGTGCATGGGCATACATCCTGGTACATAGCAATCTCCCGATAAACAGAACCTCTTCTTATGGTTGGGATATCCCCAGCATATATCTGATGGCTGATGGCTTCTACTGAAGGCACTGTCTGAGCTCTGACCCTCAGCCTGAGCCTTCTAGCTGGTAATCTTTAGCTCCCAAGATGCTACTTTCACCTTCCGTTTGGACTTTGCTACGGGCTGGTTCTGCTGTTCTTAGGAATGAACTCAGCAGGTTCTGTTGGGGCCTTGACCCTGAACCAGACAAGATTCATGGCCATGTCGCCCTCTTACCACCAGGGATGACTCCCCCTGGACCTCTGGGCCCAGTCTCTCCAGAGAGGAGCATGATGCTCATTGGAGCAGGCTGGGCAGTTGAAGAGAGAGACCTTGGTCAGAGGCCAGAACCCAGGCACCAGGGTGGGAGGGTGTGGGACCTAGATGTGCCAGCAGAGAGCTCGGAGATGCAGATAAGTGGGCGTTTCTGGGTGACTCTGAGGGACAGTCTCTGACCCAGTTTGGGAGTTCCCGGCCCCTCAGAATGGGAACTTCACAAATCGGTTTGCAGACCAGCACATTCTACTTAATTAGCGTGGCCTCCTTCTGGCTGGGAAAACACCATTAAATGGGCTGGGCTGGCCTGAAATCTTGCTGGTGGCCTCAGCCTCATCCCACTGGGCTGTCTGTCCCACAGTCTCTGTTCCCTTAGCCAGGCTGGGTTTCAGAATGGCCTGAGTTTCTGATTTGGAGCATGACACAACTTCTACCCTTGTCAAAACCCCAGGAAACACCTGGTTTGAACATGGCAAGTGTGAGACGGCCCTGGGGGCTGGGGTGGGCGGGAACAGGAAGAAGGGGAAGTAGGGGGTTCACCCAAGCACATAGCCTCCCCAGGTTCCTCAGCTGGGAGCAGGCACACAGACCTCTGACTTTTTTAGGGCACCTACCCCACACCCTGCACAATCCTATATCCTTTGTATGCATCACCCCTGTGAGCTGAAGGTCTGCAGCATGGGTTCGACTTCACAGATGAGGAGACCGAGCGGTTCAGAGAGGTTGTCCCTGGCCCAAAGTTCACACATCTAGAAGTCAGTGCCTCTAGTTTCATCTCCAGGTCTCCTGGCACCGCTGCCGTCCACCCCTGCAGAGCCAGCCCAGCGTGTTTGGAAGGCCGCCCCTCCTCACCTGTGCTTCAGAAGCTGTGGGGTTTGATTTCTGGTTTTGGACAGAGAGTGATCACGCAGGTTATGTATGGGCCGCTGGGGAACAGAGCAGCTCCCACGTCCTGGCCATGCTGGCCTCTGTCGGCTGAGTGTGGGCACACGAGGACGGGCACACATGGGTTTCCCTGCTCGGTTCTAGATTCCGGCTCAGGAGTTCTCTGAGCTTCTTTTGCTCGTCTGTGACCTGAACCGCTTTGCACTTAGTGTCCCACGCATGCTGGCTGTTGTCTCAGCAGTACTGCTGGGTGGTGAGCTTCTCAGGCAGAGCCCGGCACAAGAACTTGCTTTTCCCTCGCCCTGTGGATGTCTGGGGTGGGAGGGAAAGCTCGTCTTTTCCCCAGAAAGGGCTCAGCCAGGCATGAGGTGGGCAGCCTGGCGTGGAGAGTGGTCCTCCTCGACCTGAAACACAGCCCTTCTTGGGTATGTCAGGAATCGGGGCACAAGCTGTGAAGTTCAACTGTCCCACAGTCTGCAAACTACTGGGTTTTTAAAACAAATCGAAGTGAAATTCACCTAACATAAAACAAATCATTTAAAGTGTACAAGCCAGTGGTGTTTAGTGTATTCAGTGTTGTACAGCCATCACCTCTATGTAGTTCCAGCATGTTTTCAACACCCCACCAGGAAACCTCAGCTCGTTACCAGTCACTCCCCAGTTCCATCTCCCTGCAAACTCCAGTCCCTCCCCTGTCTGCTTTCTGTCCCTGTGGGGTTGCCTGTGCTGGCTCTTTCATGTGACTGGAATCGTACAGGATGCAACCTTTTGTGTAGGGCTTCCTTTGCTTGTACGATGTCAGGCTTCATCCATGTTGTGGCACGCATCGACACTTCGCTCTTTCCAATAGTCCACTGACTGGACACACCACATTTTGTTTATCTGTTCATCAGCTGATGGAGAAACTGCTGTTCTTAAAAGGGACTTGAGGTGAGGACAAGGATGGTCCCAGAGGGACACACACACGCACGCACACCCATGCACACGCATGCCCTCACAGTGGCTGCAGCCCACCCCCTGCACTGATGGTCAGAGTGCACTGTGCTCATGGGTCCTCTGGCCTGGTCAGCAAGTTCATGCGCAGACTTGAGCCTGAGTGGGGTGACAGGGGGGGAGTGGCTCCAGGGGGTGGAGATGGTTAAAGATCCACCTGACACAGAGGATCAGCTTCCTGTGTGGTCTAGCCCGGGGCTCACCAAGTACATGGGTCAGACCCGAGGCTCTGGAGCGAGACATCTGGGCTCAAATCCTGTCTCCACTGTTTACAGGGTGACCTTGGGCAAATCACTCAACCTCTTCTGTGCCTCAGTTTCTCTTTTGGTTAAATAAATATAGTAACACCTACTTAAAAGGTTGTACTGAGGACTAAAAGAAGCCTTTCTTTAGCACACAGGAAGGTTCCCAAACGTTTTAGCTATTAGCTGTCTTTATCTTTGACTCTATCTGTTGGCATTCAGCCTCACACTGCAGTCGCATGGCGTGCTGAGCCCCTGACTGGACCGGGCCCCTGCAGTGTGCCCTCATGCATCTTTCATTTGAGTGGTTAGCTTGTTACTGGGCACCCCTGTGACTCCCACCAAGACAAGAGCTGGTCTGGTTTGGCTCAGCCCAGTATATACGCCTGGCCCAGTCCACACACACCCACACCACTCCTGCCTTTTATCTCAGGAGTCCCAGGCCCTGCCCCCGTGAGTGAAGCTTGTGCCTTTTTATTTTGAGATCATTTCAGATTTAAAAAGTTATAGAACAAAAATAATAGAGAGATTCCTTCTACCCTCAGCCCAGTTTACCTCAGGGGTAACATCTTACAAAACTGTAATATAATATCACAACCAGGAAATCAACGTAGATATAATATACCAACCCTAGTCAGATGTTGCCAGTTTTCATGCACTTGTGTGTGTGTGTATTCAAGTCTATGCATTTTTTATCACAGATGTAGATCTGTGTGACCAGCAACCACAGTCAAGATACAGAATTTAAAAATATTGATGACGTGCTGGTAATATTTTGGCTATAGTGGGTTAAATAATATGTATTATTAAAATTTCACCTGTTTCTTTTTTTAATGTTGCTACCAGGAGATTTAAAATTACATATGTGGCCCACATTATATTTCTATTGGACAGTGCTGGTCTAGAACATTACCATCATTCCAGAAAGTTCTCTCATGTCCCTTCCCAATCAGTCCTCTATCCTCTCCCAGACAAGTACTGTTCCGGTAGTTTTCTTTTTTCTTTTTCTAGCCATTACAGGTTAGTTTTATTTTGGAAATTCACGTAACATAAAATTAACCATTTTAAAGTTTACAATTTGGTGGCATTTAGAACATTCACAATGGTTGTGCAACCACCATCTCTGTGTAGTTCCAGAACATTTTTATCAGCCCTCACAGCAGACCCTCTGCCCATTAGCAGCTGATCCTCATTCTCCCCTCCCTCCAGCCACCACCATGGGTCTGTTTTCTGTCTCTGTGGGGGCACTTATTTTGAGCATTTTATGTGAATGGAATCACATCATACTCATATGTATTCTTTTAAGTCTGGCTTCTTTCACTTAGTGTGTAATGTTTTCAAGGTTCCTCCATGGTGTGGCACGTATCAGTACAATATTCCATTTCTTTTTGGGACCAAACACATGTACACACTTGGGCTGTTTGACCTCTTGGTAACTTTTTAGCCATTGTGAACAGTGCCGTTATGACCACGAGTGTACATATATTTGTTTGAACTTCTGTTTCCGGTTCTTTTGGGCATATAACTAGGAGTTGAATTGCTGGAGCATATGGTAATTCCATGCTCAACTGTTGGGGAGCTGCCAGACTGTTTTCCACAGCAACTACACCCTTTTACAAAGTACCAGGGTTCCAATGTTACCACATTCCCGCCAACACTTGTTATTGTCTGCTTTTTTATTATAGCCACCCTCGTGGGTGTGAAATGTACAGTTAGTTTGGCTTGTTCTAGAGTCACAGGGTGGCTTCTTGTGTGTGAGGCTTCTTTCAGTCAGCCTATAAATGAGGATATTTGAGGACTGTGCTTTGAGTAAGTAATGAAAAGTAATGCCATGGCCCATGCAGTCTATTAAAGGGGAAGATAAGATTCTTTAAGACAAAGGTGGCCGCTTGCTGCCCCACCCCCACACTGAAATCCCCTGCCATGAAGGACAAAAGGACTGTGATTTAGTTAGGGAGGTCAGTCAGGGATGGTCCCTCCCAGGAGGTGACCTTAGGAGACCTGACAGATGAGAAGGAGCCAGTCATGCAGGAAGGTGGGGGAGGCTGGGCTAGGGGAGAGTGTTCTAGGAAGAAAGAGAAGCACAAGCAAGGGCCCTGGGGCAGGGAAAACCTCCGGGGTTTCGGTGCTAAGTTGGGAAGGATGCTGAACCAGTGGGAAGGGATGAGGAATGTTACTGCTGGCTGCTGGACTGTGGTGTAGGGGCTGCAATCTCCCCTTAGCTGCCAGTGAGCCCCAGGATGGGGAAGACCCTGTACTGTGGCAGCCTTCTTATTGCCTTCCCAGCCCATCTGAGATACTAGGGGGGTGGTGGGCGAGGGGTAGAGAGGGGTACAGTGGGGCAGCTGAGTCTGAGATTCTGGGACACAGCCTGTAGTACTCACAGTGACTCTCAGCCAGGCCCCAAAGCAGGCTTTGAAGCCTGAGTCTCGCTGACCCATGCGCACCATCGGGAATGGGGTTGGGGGGCAGGGCAGGGCTCAGCCTGGGGCCCTCCCCTCCTGGGGAATGTAGCTCCAAGCTGGGATCCACACCCTGGCCAGCCTCCTGGAGCTTTGAGAACAAAGTATTCTGCACATGGAGTCCTGGCCCCAGGAGCTGTGTGCACCTGAGCCCTGTATTCACGAGGAAAACTGACCCAGCCCTGAGTTACATAAGGACATCTTTGGAATTTGGCTCTTTTTGAAATGAAATGGGGAAACTACACCTACAAAAGTGGGTGTGGGGATTAAATGGGAGGGACTGTCCCTCAGGGTCACCTCTGGGTCAGTCTGCATTCTGAGCAAATGATACGGGCACCCTCGTTGTGCCAAGCCTCATGGTGGGGGCACAAGAGCAGATATCTAATCAATGTTTGTGGGAAAGAGAGAGGCGTGGGGAAGAGATCCAGGAAGGAAGGAAGGAAGGGAGGGAGTGAAGGAGGGATGGAGGGAGGGAGAGGAGAGAGATGGACAGAAATGCCCTCACGGAGCTCACAGCTGTGCCCACAGTCAGGTGACCAAAATATTTATAATCTAAGCCCAGCACTGGTCAACAGAAAACTAATGTGAGGCATGTATTTAATTTAAATTTTTTTCTAGTAGCCATATTATAGTAGAAAAGAAGCAGCTGAAATTGTATATTCTGTTTAACCCAATTAAGCATGTAATCAATACAAAAGATTATTGAGACATTTTTCATAGCTTTTTTTGGATAATAAATCTTGAAAGCTCAGCATGCATTTTACATTCAGCGCACATCTCAAGCCGGATTATGCAGGTTTTGAGGGCCCCACAGAACCTGTAAGGCCCCAGGCACCTGAAAGGCCACTGTGAAGGGCAACAGACGCTCTGGCTGGGGACCTGCCGAGGACACTCATTCAGGGTCAAGAGAGACGTTACCGAGTGGGGCACTCAGGCATGTTTTCGTTCACTCCTTTAACGTTCAACTTGTGTTTATGGAAGGGCCCCTGCACTGGCATCAGGGATGGGCAAGGGACTTGGCTGCTGGGAAGAAGAGAAGATTCCAGACTGAGGGGAGGGCGGGTGACAAGCTCGAGGAGCACAGAGCGGGTGTGTGTCTTGTTCACGGCTGTAAGCCCATACCTGGCACTGAGTTGGTGCTCGGTGAATATCTGGGGTGGGGGAGAGAGAATGGGGGTGTTTCTAGGGCACGGGAGACACAGGAAGGTAGGATGAGAGAGGAGATAGGAGAATCTAAGTCCACAGGAGAATCCAAGTCCACGGGAGGGCTTGCTAAATGCTAGCTTGCTGGGCTGTCCCCCAAAGGTCCTGATTCAGCGGGTCCACGGAGAGTCACTGGACTTGCATTTCTGACAAGTTCCCAGGTGACGCTGCTGCTGCCCTGGGACCACCCTGCGAGGACCACTGGGCCAGCTCGCGGACAATGGAAGGCAATGGGGAGCCCGGAGAGGCTTTTGAGCAGGGGAGTGTATTCAGGTCTGTGGTTTAGAAATTGTAGGTGGCTGCTGGAGGCAGTGGATTGTGGTCTCCCCTGTGCCAGGAACCAGCCTGGCTGAACGAAGTCCGAGTTCGAGTTCGAGCGGTGGGAATTAAAGACCGATCAAATGGCCAGCTGCCTGTCCTCAATAGGAGCAGCCCCGAATAGCTCTATTGTTTGTCTTATATAGCAAAAGTTTATCATTACAATAAACAGGCAAAGGTCAGGCATTAGCACAGCAAAGCACTGTGTGAACAGACCTTCACAGGAGGTAACAGCTCCTTCCAGTAAAGGCTTTGACATGTAGATCATGGGCCTTCCTGCGAAGCTATATATACACACTTTTCTATATCTAATCACCCAATTACACCCCCCCCCCAGGGAGATGAAAGGGGGGCCCCCCAGGCTTAACCATCAAGGCCCAAGGCTGGTCCCTCCTGTTAGGCCCAGGGAACCGAGGCTTTGCCATCGAGGTCCCCTGAATCCTTTCCGTTCAGGCTCCCAACCGGCTCCCAACACTCCCCCAACTCTCTCCAGCCATGTCAGGGGTACCCCGAGCCTAGGAGGGTACCTCAAGACCTAGTCCCATCCTTAGGCTGTGCCCCTAGAACAAACTGGTCCAGCCTGTGGCCTGCAGGCCACGCGCATCCCAGGGTGGCTTTGAATGCGGCCCAACACAAATCCATAAACTTTCTTAAACCATGATGAGATATTTTTATTTCTTATCGCTGATCAGCTGACATTAGTGTTAGTGTGTTTTAGGTGTGGCCCAGAGAAGCGAAAAGGTTGGACACCCCTGCCCTCAAACAAGAAAGAGACCCAGGTGATAAGCGACATGTTTTTGCGCTGTGGGTGGAAATAGAAACCCTTAGTCAGCTGGAGGGTTGAGTGGAGAATTCCCCTCATTAATGGAAATTTGACTGACTGTGGGAAGGGAGGCTTTTTAGACTCTTCCTCTCATATAACCTGACGCGGGTGTAACTCCAATTTTACAGATGAGGTAAACTGAGGCTCAGAGAGAGGACAAGCCTGACATCAGATCACTGGGAAATGCTGGGGTCTGAATTCTTAGCCCCCACACCTGTTTTCATGCCAGGTGCAATGGTCAGGTGGGTTGCCTGTCCCCCCAATGGTACATTTTGGTGGCCTCTCTCCAGGGTGGGAATAATGGTGACAAAGGCCAGAGCAGCCCTTTCTCCCCGTGGCTCAGAGCCTGGCGCTGGGCTCGCCAGTGGAACAGGAACCAGGAAGGCTCCTGGCTTCCGATCTTCAGCTCCAACACCCGGGGTCGGGTTTCGTTCTTAAGACAGGCATTGAAATCACCATAGGAGAGCAAACACGGAGTTCAAGTGTGGGGCTACTGGAGCCGCTTGCCAGCGTGGTTTGGGCAAGGTCATTAAGCTCGCCGTGCCTCAGTATCCCCCATTTGCAAAGGAGGGGCTGTTGTGAGGGTTAAGTGAGACAGTCCTGCCCCGTGCTAGGCGTGCAGTAGGTGCACCCCGTGAGCTCTTGCTCTTACGGGGTCATTAGAGGCTGATGTGTCTGCTCTCTCTTTGTCTCTATACCACCGGGCTGAGTCCTGGGGACAGGAGGGTTGAGGACAGTCCATTCTCGTCTATCGCTGTGAGTGTCAGCAAATGGTCCCCAGGTCGCAGGGCCGAGGACATTCCCAGCAAAGGACTCCCAAGTCACATCCTGAACTCTGTCCCCAGCAGCTGCCTTGGCGTCCCTGGCCAGGCCTTGCTAAGAGCAGTGGGTTCCAGAAGCTCTGCAAAGCCTGCCACTGGCTCCCCGCCCCGCCCCGCCAGCTCCTCTCTAATGAGAGAGCGGATTTTTCCATTTCGTGCCTAGAAGTGCTCCCATTTCCTCTCTGCCCACCAGCGCCCTGGTTTCTGCTCCCGAACAGGCAGAAAGTGGGTATCTCGACCTCACAGGAGACGGTGCGGCAAGAGGAAAGAGTGTGAAGGACAGGAGTCCCTGGGGCAGGTGGCCTGGTGTCAGACAGCACAGCCCATAGGAGGCAGACGTCTCTGGTTTGATGTGATGAGCAAGCTGCTTTCGTATCAGGAGTGACAAAACCGAATACCAGCAACTAAAACCCCCCAGCCGACAAACCGGAAACAGGGTCCAGATAAAAATACCATCCCGTTTGCAGCTGCAACCTCCACCGTACAGGTTGCAGAAGGTCACGCTCTTGGCAGGAAATGTGGCTGCTTTTGGAGGGGAGAGGTGGCTGAATTGGGGGAGTGGGGGCGGGTGCCTTGAGTCCCTGGGGAGGAAGGTGAGCGACAGCAGGCTCTGGGGCAGGGTGTTGTGCCTCCTTCATTCCTTAGCAAGTCAAGAAATCCACTCCGATCCGCCTGCCACCCTCCCAGCCCACCTCAGGGCCCACTCTGCCCATTCGTGTGTTCCTTCCTCTCCTACCTGCGACCATTAGATTTTATTGTGAGAGGGAGGTGACTGGTTTTCAATGTACTTTGTTAGCCACAGAGCACTGCCCTGGGGATCAGCAAGCTGTTTCTGTAACCGGCCAGGCAAAGAAACACCGTGGGCCGTGTGGGCTACACTGTCTCTGTTCCCACAGAGAAAGTGGCCACAGGCCGTACATGAGCACATGAGCGTGTGCTCCCGTTAAACTGCATTTATGGGCACTGATGGTGTGACTTTCATGTAATTTTCAGGGACTTTGAAGTATTCTTCTTCGATTCCCCCTCTCTCCCACCTCCAAAACCACTACCGCCACTAAAAAATACAGAAACCAAGATGCCAGGAGAGCGCAGCAGTTGAACACTTGCCTCACAATTGTGAGGTCCAGGCTTTGGTTCCCAGCCCTGGCCCAGGCAAACCCCACATGCTGAACTCTAGGCGACTGGTAGCCGCCCAGATGGCTTAGTGGGGAAGGTTCTCGCCTCCCAGGCGGGAGGCCCCCAGTTCAGTTCCCGCTCTGCGTGGCCCTTCATCCACCTGTGTGGAATGAAACCATGTCACAACTAATGACGTACAGCTATGGAGACTGCTCTGGGCCCTCCCCCTTCTCTCTCTCTCTCTCTATCTCTCTTACCTTCTCTCAAACAATAAAATATATCTTTAAAAAATATATAGAAATCATTCTTGGGAGCAGTTCAAAATGACAAGACTTGTCCTTTGGACTATGGTTTGCCAACCCCTGCACCATACAAACAAAAGCGTTGTTATTATTGTTTTTATTTGACTTCCTACTCACCCCAGGGGTCCCAGCAGCAGCACTTCAAGGGGCAGCCAGCTGTGGGGACCTCATTTCTGCCCTAAGAAACATACAGCTGAAATACGGTTCTTAACCTTGGCTATCATTCTGTGCTGGGTTTTTGTTTGTTTGTTTGTTTTAGTGATATTGGAAAATTCTGATGATAAAGGTACCACATACATGGTTTTTAAATGCTTAGGAAATTCTGGCAACCATGAAAAAAATCACTGATAACCACAGTTAATATCTTTAATTTTTTTTCCAGTGAGAAATGTGTGCATGTGTGGAATGCATTTTTCCCTTTCCAACTGAGATTGCATTGAATGTATAGTTTTGATCTCTTGTTTTTTCCATTTGACGTTATCTATCAAGCATTTCCCCTTGTCATTACAAATTCCTCAAAGATACCATCTGCAGAATATTCCATTAGATGGATGTTCCATATTTACCTAATCAGCCCCCAATTGTTTAGACATTTGGGCTGCTTCCAGTATGTCTCTATTATAAACTATGTGTAAACCATGCCGCTGTGAACACCCTTGTCCATAAATCTTTGTCCTCTCCTCTGATTTTTTCTTTAGAATGTGCATGTGCTGAGGATTCCTAGGAAAACTAGTTTTTGACTCATCACTGACACATTTTTGTTTTCCTGAATTTTGCTTTATGGATTATACAGTTCCTAAGGTTTCCTGATTATAATGACTCCCTTCTCTCCAGCCCACCATGAGCCCCAAGTGACCACAGATCTGCTTTCTGTTCATGATTCCATTGTGAAGCATCTTTAAAAAAATCGCCCTAAAGTTCATTACCTCCTCTTTTTTGCCCCAAATTCCGTTCTGCATCATAGTCACGTTCCACCCCCGTGTTCTTTCTGTTTGCATCTGACTGTTTTCCACTTGAGCATTGCTTGATTTTCAATCTGTCTGTGATTTTGTTGTATCTCTTGTAAGCAACACACAATTGATTTTTTTTTTTTCTTTTTAGTGACCAAATCTTTCCTGCTTTCTAGGGGAGGGTAAATGATTTTACTTATTGTTATAGTCGTAGAGGTTTGGGTTTGGTTTCATGCTTTGCTACAATTATGTTTCTTTTCTTTCTTTTTTTTTTCCACTTGGTAACTTTAATGAATACTGTGTTCATTTGCTTTTATCTTTTTCACTGATATGGAAAATGTAAATTCTGATTTCAATGTATTGGGCGGTTACCTTTAAAACCCTCGAAAACCTTGTTTAACTTTCTCAGCGAGAGGAGCAGAGCCCAGAGCAGGATTGGCCCCTGTCCTGTGTAGCACAGCGCTGAGGGAGGAACACAGTGCAGCACCTTAGGAGCCAACTGAAAGCCAGGCACACAGGCAGTGGGGCTGAGGGGCAGGGGAGGTGGGGGGAGGTGGCGGGGGGAGGAGCAGAGTGAGAGGAGGGAAACCAGACAGCAGGTTCAAAGTGGGCAGGTAGGTAGGAATTTCTTGCCTCGGGCAACGTGTTTTCTCTGCCTCAGGACGGATAGGGATGGATTTTATTCTTCATTATATTGGAGTGAGGATCGCTTGTCATTAGTTGTGCCTGAAATCAACCAGACTAGAATTGAACCTCAATACTCACTAAGTGAACTTGAGTAAATCAGATGTTCTCTGTTGAATGAGTTGATCATAGCACCTAAGTCATAGGGTGGTAGTGGGGATTCACTGAGGTGAGATGTGTAGCGTCATAGCATGGCGCCTCACACCTTGGAAACCCTCAGCCAATGTTAGCTATTACGATGATGGCTGTGATGTTAGTGCTTCTGTGTGTGCCGGTCCTACCTGGAGGGCTGGGAATATTTCCATTGACTGCTTGCCTGGAGATATGAAATAATTGGGCTATTTAAAAAATGGAGGAGAGATAAGTGGGAAGAGAAGTAAGATGAGAGAGAGAGTGTTGGGGAGCAACAGGAATTCATGAAGAGGGTTCATGCATTTGGGGAGAGAGGGGAATTGGGGGAAGAGCAGATAGATACCTTGGAGAGTTCCTGGGTGGCCAGGCCCTGTAGGGTTGATGGGAGATCAGGTTGCAGGGTCTTCCAGAAAGCTGCAGGAGACTTCTGGAAGCAGAACTGGTGAAAAACAGCCACCTGGCACAGTAGAGGTCCGATGTGTTCCTGAACAGAATAGGGAGGTTCCAAAGTCATGTTTCTGGACCAGCAGGACCCTGGCCTTGAGCCCCTGAGACCAAGCACTGTGGAGGGTGGGGGTGGAGAGAGCAAGGCACCCATGGGGCAGGGTGAGTGGGGAGCAGGGCAGAGGAGGGGGAGGAGGAAACGGAGTGCCCTCAGGCAGTCTTTGGCGCTTTGGTGAAGACACCTACAGACCCCACATCTTCTCCACTTTAGATGAGTTACATGCAGTTCTTCCTCCCTTTGAAGAAATCTATCACAGAAATATCTGCTCCCACATTAGGAAGTGAGTCCTTCCCTACCCCCATGTTTCAGAAAGACGATGCATTTTTTTCAGGAAGATTAACTGCAGCTTACTTTGTACATAGGCGTCCCTGGTTTCTTTCTGTTTATTTATTTAGATTTTGGGGTTTTTTTTAGAACAGCTGTAGGTTTACAGCATCACTGAGGGAAGGCACTGAGGTTTCCTGAACACCCCTGGCTCCACGTACTCTCTGTTATCCTCATACATAGATATAGTCCACTCCCAACCATTGCTGGTGGGAATGCAAAATGGTACAGCCACTTTTGGGGGTTTCTTACAAAATTACACATATTCTCACTATACAGTCCAGCAATTCCACTCCTTGGCATTTATCCAAAAGAGCTGGAAAATGTGTGCACACAAAAACCTGCACATGGATGTTTATAGCAGCTTTGTTCATCATCACCAGAACTTGTAAGTAGCCAAGCTTTCCTTCGGTAGGTAAATGGATAAACCATGGTGCACCCAGACAATGAAACATTATTCAGTGTTAAAAAAAAAAAAAAGAAAGAAGGAAAGAAACGAGCTGTGAAGCCATGAAAAGCCATGGAAGAAACTTAAATGCATATTTTTCTGTGAAAGAAGCCCATGTGAAAAGGCTGCATACTGTATGATTCCAACTATATAACATCCTGGAAAAGAGAAAACTATGGAGACGGGAAAAGGATCAGTGGCTGCTGGGGTTGGGGTGAGGGGGGAATACCCAGGCTGAACGCAGAGGATGTTTAGGGCACCGCAAATCCTCTGTATGATACCATAACGATGACTTCATGTCCTTACACATCTGTCCAGACCCACAGAATGGACCACACCAAGACTGAGCCCTAATGTAAACCCCGACTCGGGGGTGATTACAATGTGTCAGTGTCTATTCATCAGTGGTCACACATGTCCCGTTCTAGTGGGGCTGGTGGATCACAGGGGAGGCTATGCATCTGAGTACAATGGAATTGCTGGGTTATATGGGAACTCTGTAGGTACTTTTTGGGGAGCTACCAAATGGTGTTCCAAAGCGACTGCACCGTTTTACATTCCCTCCAGCAGTGCACGAGGGTTCCAGTGTCCCCACATCCTCACCAACAGTGGTTAGGCTCTGACCTCCCTGCCTCTTCTCGAATGGGTGCGGAGAGCAGCACCCTACAGAAGAACATGGCTTGGCTCCCTGGCCTGGGGATGTGACTTCCTTGGTGAGTCATGGCCCAGGATGCTTTGGGGAACTGCCTGTCAGCCACTGCAGAAGCCACCATCAGACTTGACTGTGTCCCCACCCCCACCCCCACCTCCCAGGCAGCGAGGCCTCCCTGGAAGCAGCTATTTCCGGCGATTTCTGCTGCAGGGAGGAGCTGTGGTGGGTGGAAAATTTGAAATGGCTCAGCGAGGTGATTTTGGAAGCGGGGTGCTCTGAGGACTCAGGACAACCTTGACTTGAGAGCAGAGGGGCTGCTTTCTGAGAATGCTGACCCGTCTGGCACTGTCTGAGCATCAGGCCTGCCCCTGTATCCTGATAGCACCCTGAGGAGGGGGAGAGGGCAAGGCTGGGCCAGAGAGCTGGTCTGACCAGGCTGCAGGTGCCGGACCCCAGAGCGCCCTGAGCAATGCAGACCTGGGACCTGAGGAAAGGGAGGAAGTGGGGTCTGTGCAGTCAGACCCCATGGAGGAGCTGCCGCTCGGTGGGTGGGGTGCGGTAGTTGCAGGCGGGCCCCCAGAGTTCTGGGGATCAGGTGGGCTGTGGTCTGCCAAGGATGCAGCTAGCTGCAGCAGGAAATGGACAGAGGGAGGTTGGAGTCCTGGCTCCGGAGGCATGAGAGCTGCCACTCATGCGCCGTGGGTGTTGGCCCCCTCCCCTCCTGCGTCCCCTTCTGCAGACTAACAAGGTGGTTGCAATGACCGTCAGTGACTGCTGTCTTCATTATCATGTGATATTCTAGAACACTGAGCTGTTGGCAAGGCTCGGGACCTTTCCTTTAGCTTTTTTGCTATTTCTGAGGCTCTCTTCACACTAACATCTGCATCCCATCCTGCACTTTTCTTTGCTGCCCACGTGCCCTTCCCAGGGTCTTTGTTTGGTATAATTTTAGCAAAGCCGTCAAGTGGTTAGCCAGATCTGGGCTAAAATCCCAGCTTTGCCAGTCCCAGCCACTTGCCCTTGGTCAAGTCCTTCACCCACTCAAGCCTGAGACTCCATGTTCCCATCTGTCATTTGGGGCAATAAGAGCAGCCAGCTAATAATAGCATGTCATGAACCCTCATAATTGGATCAGGAGGACTAACGGATTGAATGGATGTCCAGGGCTTACCACCATGCCTGGCGCTCAGTTAGGGCTGGTGGTAGAAAGAGCATCCAAGGGCACAGGCAGGAGGAGTGTGGACTGGGATGGTAGGTGGGGGGATTGACCAGGGCCCAGCCTGAGAGGAGCTGAAGGACTCCCGAGCTCAGCTGAGGCTCCGTCAGGGTGCTTGCTGCTTCACCTCTTTGTGTATACTGGTTGCGTTTCTGTCCTTGAGTCACAGTCCTTGTGGTACCCTGTGTCCCCAGGAGAACGTGTCCCCACAGTCCCCTGGCCCCAGGAGCGAGCAGCCCCTGTGGGCCCTGGGCCATGCTTCCCTTCCTTGCTTGCTTCCTTTGTTCATTCTCACAATATGTATTTCTTTTAAACAATGTTTACACATTTATTTTTTAAATTGTATACAACTTAAAGTGTACAACATGATGTTTATATATACATGTAGTGAGATGATTAGCACAGTCAAGCTAAGTGATGTATCTATCTCCACATCCTGTTAGTTGTTTTTGAGATGTTGGTCAAAGGGTGCAAAGCTGCAGTTACTCAGGATGGAGAGGTCTAGAGACCTCTATTAGTTAATAGTAAGACTGTACTGAGTACTAGAAATTGACTAAGAGTGTAAATCTCAGGTGCTTTTGCTACAACAGATTGAGTTCTGGCCATGAGCCAGGCCTCATGGTGGGCACTGGGGGTACTTACTAGTCAATGACATGGACATGTCCTTGTCCTCAGGGAGGCCCCCAAAACTGAACAAATAACTATCATTCTCATATACTGACTAATCACCTTGTAATTACACATGGGGACGGGTAAGAATGCAGGGTTCCGTGAGAGAGAATGACTCAGGCAACTGGACTAAGACTGGGGTGACCAGGAAGGGCTCTCAGGGGACATTTTGGCTGGACTCTGAGGGATGAGGAGGAGGTGTCTGGCTTACGTGTGGGAAGAATGTGTATGTGTAAAGGCCTTGAGGAGTTTGTTTTTTGTTGTGTTTTAGGAAGTAAGAGAAGCCACTGTAACTGAGTCAGTGAGTGAGCGGGGAGGGAGGTGGGATGATGAGATGGGTGGGGGCGGGGGCGGGGAGGGGTGAGGACTTGTAGTGTCTTGGAGGCAGTGGGAAGATGAGGTCACATTGCTGGGCACTGGGTGAGAAAGGAAACGAAATGAGAAGGGAGGAGGGCTTGGTGAGTTGGTACCCTGGGGACATGATTGTGTAAGTCGCGTGATCAGGTGGCAGTAGCTCAGTCCAAGGGCAGGCACTCCTGGGCAGAGGGAGATTGGCCAAGGCCTACCTCCAGTGGGCAGACACCTCTTTCTTGCTGTCCCTGTCCCCCCCAAGGCAGAAGCAGAACCCACACCGGTGGTCGCACGTTACTGACTGGCTTGAGGGCCCACCGAGTGAGTCAGGTGGCAAAGAAAGCAAGCTCGTCAGCAGTGATTTCTCTTCCCCACGGCAGCCACCACTAGCTTCCTGCCGAAATGGGCTGGTTCAGCCTCACTTGCTGCAGCTGGAGACGAGGGGAGCAGATGGCCCTGCTTGGCCCAGATTCCAGCCAGATTGCCAGGGAGGTGTGGGCAGAGTGGTGGTGTTGGCGTCAGGAGCGGGAACACAGGAGAGCAGGGCAGGGCCACCTCTTTGCTGTCCCTGTGGGGTCTTGCCCCTACAGTGGGCAGTGGAGATACGCTGTGGCCTTGCCATGCTCCTTGAATCAACAGATGCTCAGCGCCCCCTGGAGAGAGATGGGCCCTGTGTTTTATCCCCAGGCCGAGAGCTCTTGAGACCAGCAAGATGTCGATGGTTGTATCCCCAGCACCCAGCACAGGACAGGAGCAAGCAGGAGCTCAGTGGTTGTTTTTTATTTTTATTTCTAAAAGAAATGATAGTAGTAGCTCTCAGGGATTGTCTTAATTAATCCTTCTAGCAGCCCCACAAAGGAGGTGTTGTTTTGAGCCCACTTTACCAAAGAGGACAGAGGCATAGAGAAGAGGGATAACTTGCCTGAAGCTGTAGCTAAACAAATACATGAGAACAGATGAGTCACTCTGACAAACTGATGGCCCAGCCTGAAAGTTGGGGCTTTGGGGGCCGGGAGCGGACCTGAGTGTGGATAATGAGAAGTGGTGGGTGTTCCTAGCTGGAGGGGAGAGCGTGCCCCCTCTTTGTGCTCTCTGAGCCTCAGTGGAGCCCTTCAACCCTGCCAAGCCAGCCTCCTCTATTGTGTAAGGTGTTCGGAGAGCAAGAGATAAGGCTGGTGAGGTTGGGAGACAGGACTGCTGGGTACAGCTGAGCAGGCTGCACACTGCACAAGTCCAGAGCCAGCCATTCACACAGATGGCGGCCGTATAACTCCTCTGGAGTTGTGCAAGGTGGTAGCCCTGTAGGGGGGACCCCACCATGCAGGACCCGGAAGGCATGGGTCTGCAAAGCTTTACTGTAAAGGGCCTGATGGTAAATATTTTCGCTGTGTGGTCCACACTGTCTCTGCTGTAACTACTCACCGCTGCAGTGGTGGAGTGAAAGCAGTGATAGGTGACACCTAAATGAAGGAGGACAGACGTGTTCTGAGAACGCTCAGTGTACAGAAACAGGCTGCCTGCCAGATTTGGCCCACGGGCCATACTTTGCGGACCCCCATGAAGGCCACAGAAGGATTTTGAACTTTATTCTAAGAGCAAGGTGGAGCCACAAGAGGGCTTTAAACAGGGAGTGAGGGGAAGCAAGTTTACATTTCATACCTCCTGCCCTTTCTCCCCTGGGGATGCAATGTTTCTTCTGTCCTGTTGTGGATCTCTGAGCTCTTCTGCCTGCAAGAGGCCGGGGGCCTCGAATGCTTACAGAAGCAGAGGCCACTGCTGTCCCTCTGCAGTCACCTCCCTCCCCACGCCAGCTGTCAGCACAGGTCTGGTCACTCAGCAGGGCTCCAGCATTTCTGGCCTGTGCCCATCAGCCTGGGCTTTGAAGCCAAAGGGTCTGATTTCCCCCACTTGACCGTGTATCACTGGGAGCTGCACTTTCCTGACCGTCTGTCTCCGGTTTTCCATAAGGGGATAATTACAGACACACACCCATGCACTGGCCTGGGTGCATAAGGACGCAGGTGGAAGACACTGTTGATAGAAGCTCATTTTTCCCGCTCAGCCTGAGGCAGGAGAGCCAGGCGGTGCACTGGGTGGTGGGATCTTTGCGCCAGTGAGCCGTGCCCAGAGAGCCTTGCCCAGAGCCGGGCTCCCTGGTCAGCCGTGCCCAGAGCCGGGCTCCCCGGTGAGCCTTGTCCAGAGCTGGGCTCCCTGGTCAGCTGTGCCCAGAGCCGGGCTCCCTGGTCAGCCGTGCCCAGAGCCGGGCTCCCCGGTGAGCCTTGTCCAGAGCCGGGCTCCCTGGTCAGCTGTGCCCAGAGCCGGGCTCCCTGGTCAGCCGTGCCCAGAGCCGGGCTCCCCGGTGAGCCTTGTCCAGAGCCGGGCTCCCTGGTCAGCTGTGCCCAGAGCCGGGCTCCCAGCCGTGCCCAGAGCCGGGCTCCCAGCCAGAGCCCGAGCGACCCGCTGGGGCGACCCTGGCTCATGAATAGTGCGGGCTCCTTGGAGATGGGGGTGACTTGTCCCACCTCTTGGACTGAAAATAACTTCCTGACGTTGGAGTAATTACATGTTTTGAGCTCCCACATAGCATGGAGAACATCCCAATAATTACTGCGCAGAATACGCTGCTTGTGGCAGCTGATACTTAATTTCTGCTTCAAAGAGTGTCTCCTGGACAGGAAGCCTGGTCCACTGCCCACCCCCGTGGGGTCTGAAACCTTGCCTCATGTGAGCAGAAGCTTCCAGAATCCCATCCTGGACAGGGATGTAATGGCCACCTGTCCTCTCCCGAGACCGCCCGCCAGGCCCCGGGCATCCCCGCTGCCCCATGGACAGAGCGTCTTGGTGCGGAGGGGCTTTGCCGCGTGCTGTTCTCGTGGCTCTGGGGCTGGGGCCGGCGACCTGCTCACCCCCGGCTCTGGCTGCTTGTGATCCACACGAGCCGGCTGGGGTCAGCTCCGGAGGGAGATGCGGAGGCCGTGTCCTTGGTCTGAGCTCTGGGACTGCTGATTAGGTCAGGTTGGTGACGACTTGCTGTGGGCCAGGCCGCAGGGAAGGAGCAGGAAGTGCCAGGACACTGTCCTGCCTTCCTGGGGCTCAGTGTCCTACAGCAGACAGACCCAGAGCCCCTGCCTGCCCGACAGTTAGGTGGTGGTGCTTGTGCTAAGACTCTAAGGAAGATGCGTAGGAGTGGTGCGTGCATAGCGGGGGCGTGGTGCCCGTGTCCCAGGAGCGTGCACTGAGACCTGAAGGATGAGGAGGGAGGCAGGAGTGTGAGTGTGTGTGTGTGTGTGTGCGTGCATGTGTGTTACAGGTGGATGCATGGATGAGGGTTGATGGATGGATGACTGAGTCTTCCAGGCAATGGGAACAGGCTATGGGAATGCTTAGAGGCCAGGGGACGTATGGTGCCTGGAGCTAAGGTGCGGAAGGCCGATGTGGAACGTGCTTGGAGCTTAAGAAGTGAGGCTGGAGAGGTGTGTAGGCAGGAGCACTGTACAGTTGAGCAGGCTGTGTACTGCGCTGCGCCAGTCTTGCGGGCCATGGTGTGACCTGTGCCAGGTGCAGGCCTGCAGGCAGCGAGAAACCCATGGTAAGGGTTTAGGACTTGGTTCCTTGAGTAGTGGGGAACCATGGAAATTAGCCACGATGGGACTCATTTCTGTTTTTAATGCCCCAAAGCAGTATAAACAAGCCAGACCGACTGTGTCGGGGCCTGGGGAGGGTAGGTCTCACCTGGGCCGCCTGAATACCTGAGCCCCTGCTGTGCAAGGGACACTCACTCCTGTCCCTTTTGTTACAGTCCGCTACTTCCTGAAGAACAAGGTCAGCCCTGATCTGTGCAACGAGGATGGACTCACAGCCCTGCACCAGGTAAGGCTGGGCCCGCGGGGGACCCCAGCTCCCTGCTTTTTCCTGCCCAGAACCCGCAGGGAGGACGGAGGGGCTGGGCAACCACAGCTGCCCCATCTAAAAGGATCTTGTCTGCTTCGGAGACCCGTGTGTCTGTTACAAGCACGCCCACAGGTCCCCTGCCCACACACGCGTGGGGCACGCACGGCCTGAGGACAGGGCGCCTTTGTCCACTGCATCCTCACTGGCCAGCACAGGGTGACAAAGCAAGTTGGCTTGGAGCTTGACAGTTTAAGAAGCACATCTGTTCACACGCACTGAGGCATCCATCCATCCTGGGGACGAAGGCGATTGATGGACAGAGGAAGTATGTGGCCTGCTTGAGGTCGCAGTCATGAACAGTAGCCACGAACAACATACGTCCTTTGCAGGGAAGGGCGATGGGGTCCGCCCTGTTGGCTGGGGAGGGGCTGCTGGCTTGGAAGCTGCCTCAGTCTCCTCACCCGTCCCCGGAATTTAGGTGGCCCTGTCGTGATTCATTCTCCATGCAGTGGCCACGGGATGCTCATGCCACAACCTGCTGGTGGCACTTGGAGTGCGCCAGTGTTGTCGTCCCGTGGCCTGGCCGCTGACGCCCCTCCTCCATGCTGCCTGGCTGGCTGAGCTCCAGCCACACAGTGTTTGGGTTCCTTGCACACACTGTGCTGCCCCACACCACACTCCCCACGTGCACTAGCTACCCCAGTGCACAACAGGAGCCTTTTCTCCTGGGCACCCCCTTTGCTTGTCGTTTTAGCCATTAGCGTGGTCATTTCATGTTGGTCCCCACTACCCGGAGCTGCACGAGGGCAGAGCCCATGTCTCGTGCTCATCGGTAGGCTCCAGTGCCTTCCCCATGCCGGCAGACAGTGGGTGCTCAGTATGTGCACGCCGACGTGACGGATGAGTGTGCTGACGCCTCCCTGGGCCCTGGCCCAAGTGTCTGAGCAGGGGGACTCCATGCAGCCTTGCAGACAGGAGGCCAGGCTGCTGAAGCCCTGGGCTGGTACTGTCCATCTCCCTACGGGGTGAGTGGGGGACAGGGAGGCATAGATAGAGACCACTGCCCTACCCATGAGCCCCCAGGGCAAGCCCCCACCCTCAGGCATCAGCCCAGTGGCTTCCTATGTGACCTGTCCACATCCTCCTGTCCCACAAGGCTTCAGGTGTCCACAGATTTTAGTGATTCGATCTTGGGCAAGCTACTTAAGCTCTCTGTGCCTCACTTTCCTCATCTGTAAGAGGAAAACAAGTAAGTACCTGAGTCACTGAGTTGTTACGAGGATTAAATGAATTCGCATAAAAACCCTGCAAGCATCACTTGACCCTGGGTAAATATTAGATGTCATGATTGTTAAAACGTGTCATGTGCTCATTTCTCTGCAAAGCTACTTCACTTACGTGAAGTGTGGCTTGATTCTCACAATGACCCTCGGAAATATTATCCCCATGTTAAAGCTCAGGAAATTGAGACTCGGGGGTAGTACCGTGTAATAGAACTTCCTATGATGATAGAATGTCCTGTGTATCTGCACGGTCCAATATGGCAGCCGCCAGCCACAGCGGCTACAGAGCCCTCCAAATGTTCTGAGGATTAAGTGAGGCAAGGCATGGCCAAGGGTTAGCAAGGTGCGTGGCCTTGGTAACGCCCCCCAAAGCATTAGCTATTATTATTGATGGTGTGGTGTGTTATTATTACTGCTGTTGCCGGGGCTGTCGCTATTGTTATCACCAATCGCTCCAATGCAACAAAGGAGCGCATTGAGAAGAGCTTCCCTTGCCTGCGCAGGACTGTGCGTTTGCTTCTCTGGGCAACCGGGAGCCTTGAGAGGTTTGTGAACTGAGAGCAGCGTGTCTGGGTTACGGAGGGGGTGTGGAAGGGGGAGGGGATGAGGCCTCAGCCAGGGCAGTGGGAACGGGGCAGCGATTCAGGAGATGGGGTCCACATCTGGTGACAGATCGGAAGCGGGAAGGGAGGGGTCAGAGGAGTCATCTAACTGCCAGGTGCCCGGTTCCCACCTTGGGGAATACAGGCGTGGAGGCCTGCCCACTCTGTCACGTGCGCACCCCTCCCATTGCACCCCTGCACCCAGACCCCAACCCAGCCCCCTAGGTGCAGGCCCAGGGCTTTGCGGTCACTAGGCTGCAATTCTAAGTGCATGGTCCCCTCCCTGTCAACCTGAGCCCTCTCCCCTCCATCCTCATGTTTTCTGCAGGCCCAAAGGGAGGGGTCTCTGGCCCTCCTGTCTCCTGACTCCAGGGGCTGGGCTGCTGCTCCTCCTGTGGACGGGGTCTCCCCTGACCCATCCATCTCCCGGGGACAGCCTGCGGCTCCTGGCTTTTCCCACGTCGCCTCACTCCGGTGCTTTTGGCGCCCTCTGCCGGCCGCGCGGCGCCGCTGCCGTTCTCCCCACCACCTGAGGCAGCGCCCCGCCCCACCTGCGGCCCTCACCTGTGCCCGGCCTGTCCAGGGAGATGCCATCAGACCCAGCCGACCCCAGACTGGCTGGAGCAAAAAGAAAGCCCGGGCCTCTGGCTCCACCTGTGTAGATGTCTTCTCCTTTCGCACGTGTCCTGGTTCTGAAGCCCTCGCAGGGGATGGTTGTGCCTCCCCATGCATCCCCCTCCCCACACCCACCTGCAGGCCGTGGGCTCCCACAGGTGCCGCCCTCCTGCTGAAAGCTAGTCACTTCTCCCCGTCCTCACGCTCACGTCTGTAGGCTAGGCCGCCGTCATCTCTTAACTGAGTGATTTCAACATAGATCCTCATCATCCCTCTTCTCCCCAAAGAAGTGTGTACACACAATCTGCTCTCCGCCTGCAACAAGAGGAGGATATTTTTTAAAAAGCAAGTCTGACTGTGCTGCCCTCTCCTGTCACACTGAGGGCCGAGCCCTGCTCCATCCTGCAGTCTAAAGTGGCTCCCTGTCTTTTTCCTCCTCTGTCCTCACGTCTCCTCACCCTGGCCTGAGACCTCTCTGCCCCCTTGGAATCTTTCACTTTCTGTCCCTGGCTGCCAGAGCCCTGCCTCTTTGAGGGGCTGCAGGCTCCCGACCCTTCCCTCTTCCTGAGGCTGACCCACGCGTGGACAGACAGAAGCACAAATGTGACTGTCTTCTCACAAGGACAGTCTCCGGACCCCCAGAGCCCTTGCTCAGAGCTGTCTTTAGAGGGAGGTTTGGTTACTTAGGGCTTTCCCGAGAACTGCATTCCTGAATCAGAAATTCCTAAGTCAGGGAGTTCAAACTATGATGGATCTGGGGCTACACCATGTCAGCTACTGCTGGGAAGGGGAACCCCCGCTAATCTCCCCAGCTTTTCCCCAGCCCTGCTTGAATCTACTGGTTATCTAAGTTAGAGCTCTCCATACAATTTTGTTTTGGAGAAAGCCTCTGGAATTAAAAAGAAATGGTTTTAAAGCCTCATTGAAAAATTTGTCTCATTCCATCAATACTTTCAAAGCATGTTATAGCTGATTTTATTTAAAAAATACTCTCTTTATATTTTTAATCCTGTATATTATTAACTTACTCACAAGGAGGCAGGCTCAGAAAGGTTAAGTGGCTTGCCCAAGATCACACAGCATGTAAATACTGGAGCCGGATTCAAGTTCAGGCAGTTTGACTGTATTGTCCTTCTTGGGGCCTCTCTGGGGGGATTCCGTATGTCCCTGGCAGAGCTCAGGGTCTTGCCTGGAGCTGACCCTGCCTGTCTGTGTTCCCCTCCCAGTGCTGCATCGACAACTTTGAGGAAATTGTCAAGCTTCTGCTTTCCCACGGTGCGAATGTGAACGCCAAGGACAACGAGCTGTGGACTCCCCTGCACGCCGCGGCCACCTGCGGCCACATCAACCTGGTGAAAATCCTCGTGCAGTAGTACGTGCGCCTCTTCCCCAGGAACAGCCTGCTCTCTGCCTTTGGGTGTTTCCAAGTCCTTCTTCCTTGTTTTGTCTTTCATTTCTTTCCTCTCCTCTTTTCTCTCCCTGACCCTTTCTTTGTCTCTCAGTGCCTGCCACTTTCTCTTTCTCCCCACATCCTCTCTTCCTCTCCGTCTTTTTCTCTGTTTCTATTTCTCTCTTCTTCCCTCCAATTCCCTTTGTTTCTCTCCACAATGGCATCATCGCCATCATCTCTAGAACACTTTCACCTTCCCCAGCTAGAACTCTGTTCCCACTCAACACTAACTTTCCATCTGCCTCTTCCCCCAGCCCCTGGAAACTACCCTTCTACTCTCTGTCTCTATGGTTTCGACTACTCTAGGTACCTCATCTAAGAGGGTTTATATAGCATCTGCCTTTTTGTGATTGGCTTTATTTCACTTAGCATAATATCCTCAAGCTTCATCCATGGTGTAACCTACGAGTAATATTTTTATTGCATATATGCATACACCACATTTTGCTTATCCATTCATCCGTCAAAGACACTTGGGTTGCTTCTAGATTTTAGCTATTGTGAATAGTGCTTCTATGAACACGTCTCAAGACCCTGCTTTCCATTCTATTGGGTAGATGCCCAGAAGTGAACTTGCTGGATCATACATATGTTAGTTCTGTTTTTAATTTTTAAGGAACTGCCATACTGTTTTTCACAGCAGCTACCGTTACACTGTTTTACATTCCCACCAATAATACACAAGGGTTCCTATTTCTTCACATCCTTGCCAACATGTATTTTCTGTTGTTTTGTTTTTTAAAATAGTAGCCATCCTAATGGGTGTGAGATGGTGTCTTATTGTGGTTTTGATTAGCATTTCTTTAATGATTAGTGAGGTTGAGCATTTTTTCATGTGCTTATTGGCCATTTGTATATCTTCTTTGGAGAAATGTCTATTCGAAGTCCTTTGCCCCTTTTTGAATGGGGTTGTTTGTTTGTTGTTGTTGAGTTTTACTTCTTAATATATTTTGGATGTTAATCCCTTATCACATACATGATTTGCAAATATTTTCTTTCATTCTTTGTGTTGCTGTTTTACTTGGTTGTTACTATATTTTGATGCACAAAATTTTAAAATTTTCAGGGAGTCCAGTTTGTCTGTTTTTTTCTTTTGTTGCCTGTGCTTTAGTGCTATATCCAAGAAATCATCGCCAGATCCAATGTTGTGAAGCTTTTGCCCTATGTTTCTAAGAGCTTTATAGTTTTAGGTCTTATATTAAGATCTTGATCTATTTTGAGTGACTTTTTTTTAGATGGTATTAGTTAAGGGTTCAACTTCACCCTTTGCATGATATCTAGTTTTCTTGGCACCATTTATTGAAAAGACTTCTATTTCCTCATTAAATGGTCTTGATACCCTTCTCGAAAATCCTTACACTCACTATTCTTTCTGGGCTCTGTATTCTATTCCATTGGTCTATGTGCCTTTATTTCAGGACCATTCTGTTTTGATTATTATAACTTTGTTGTAAATTTTGAAATCAGGAAGTGTGAATTCTCCGTATTTGTTTTTCTTTTTCAAGATTGTTTTGACTATTTGGGATCCTTGAGATTACATATGAATTTTAAGATGGGTTTTTCTATTTCTTCAAAAGAATGTTATTGGGACTTTGATAGGAATTACTTTGAATCTACAGATATCTTTAGGATTGATATCTTATGAGTATTAAAACTTCCAATCCATGAACATGGGATGTGTTTTCATTTCTTTATGTCTTCTTTAATTTCTTTCAGTAATGCTTTGTAGTTTTCATTGTGTAAGTCTTTCACCTTGGTTAGCTAAATTCCTAAATACTTTATTCTTTCTGGTGCTGTTGTAAATAAAATTATTTTTATAATTTTCTTTTTATATTGTTCATTGTTAGTGTATAGAAATGCAAGTTATTTGTATGGAATGACTTTGTATTCGGCTACTTGACTGAATTCATTTTAGTTCTAAAATTTTTGTGTATGGAATCTTTAGGGCAGGGATGTCCAACCTTGTGGCTTCCCTGGGCCACATTGGAAGAAGGAGAATTGTGTTGGGCCACACATAAAATACACTAACGCTAACAATAACTGATGAGCTAAAAAAAAAAGTCACCAAAAATCTCATAATGTTTTGATAGGTTACGAATTTGTGTTGGGCTGCATTCAAAGTTGTTCTGGGCTGCATGCGGCCTGCGGGTGGCAGACTGGACAAGCTTGCTTTAGGATTTTCTACATATAAGATCATACTATCTGTGTAGAGGTGATTCTACTTCTCTTCCAATTTGGATGTCTTTTGTTTCTTTTCATTGCCTAATTTCCCTGTTTAGAGCTTCTAGTATTGTGTTGCATAGAAGTGGCAAAAGCAAGCATCTTGGCCTTGTTTCTGATTTTAAAGGAAACGCTTTCAGTCTTCCACCATTAAGTTTGATGTTCATGGTAGTTTGTTCGTATGTGGTTTTTATTATGCTAAGTTAGTTTCTGCTTATTCCTAGTTTGTTGAGTGTTTTCATCCTAAAAAGGTGTTGAGTTTTGTGAAATGCTTGTTCTATATCAATTCAGACGATATGGGCTGTCTTTCTTTCTGTTAATGTGGTGTGTTATATCAGTCGGTTTTCATGTGGTGAACCATCCTTACATTACATTACAGTACATTACAGTAATAAACTGCATTGGGTCATGATGTATAATTCTTTTACTGTACTGCTGAATTTGGTTTATTAGTATTTTGTTGAGAATTTTTACATGTGTTCATAGGATTATTGGATTGTGGTTTTCTTTTCTTGTAATGTCTTCATTTGGCTTTGGTATGAAGATATCATTCTCTTTTTTTTTAATATCTTTCTCTCTGTCAGTCTCCATGAGTCCCTGAGTCCATGTGTTCATCTCCTCTGCTCTCCTTCTGGGTCATTCCTGTTTTTATTTTTCTCCTATTGAAAAACAAAAACAAATAAACAAAAAGACCCAAGTATCCTTTCTAGACCATACCCTCCCTCCCATATCCTGCTTATAAATTTTTCTTTGGGGCAGAATTTATTTTGGGGGACTCCGTATGGTCTTTTCCTGCCCCGAAATTCCTTCTACCCAATTTGGTTCTATAAACACTCAAGAAAAGGCCACATTTAATTTCAAGTATATTCAGCTGAATTCCTATAGGAATCTGGGGGCACGTGAGCTGGGCCATGCCCTGGGGGATGCAGAAGTCCTGAGGGATCAGGCAAGACATCAGGTACTTTCAGTACCAGAGTGAGACCAGTGGGCTGGGGTCCCAGGAGGTGGAGGAGAGCCTCCGAGTGCAGGGGCCCGGAAGAGGGGCCCAGAGCAGGTGACCTGGTACAGAGGTCTTAGCAGTGCAGCAGGGCCTATTGGGTGGCTGCTGGGGGGATGGGGGATGATAGTACCGCCGCCCTGGCCCATAGTAGTCCATCAGCTTGCCCCAGGGCACACAGGAGCCCAGCAAGGTCACACTGGAGGGCTGTGAGGCCAAAGGGCTGGCTGGGGGCCCACGCCTGCACCTCTTATGAGAACCTGGAGCATCAGGTGACCACAGCCCGACTGGTGATGGTCTGAGAGGACAAAGGAGTGGTGCCAACCTGGCAGTGAGTCCCAGGCTGATCTGTCCCAGAATCATTTGGGGCATCGGTTTAGCCTATAGAACCCGAGCCCTCTGTCCAGAGACTGTCTCAGGAGGTCTGGAGTGAATGGCAGGGAGCAGCATTTTTTCCCAGTAGTTCCAGGTAATTCTGCTCTAGGACATCCCAGAACCACATGTGGGAACCACTGGCCCAAAAGGCAGATTCGGCCATGGAGCTCCAGGCTCTGTCCTGTCTCTGTGCTGGTCAGCCTGGTGGGCAGGGACTTGGAGGGGGGGGGGGGCTGGCCAAGGATGCTTCTGCATGTGGGCACAGATTGGAACAGAACACGGAGAAGTGAAAAGAGCTGGCACAGGAGAGAGACCCGGGCTTGAGTCTTCCCACATCCTAGCTGTGTGACCTTGGACAAGTGACTGAACCCATCTGAGTCTTTGTTGCCCCTTGAGTGAGCTGGGGGCCAACCATGCTGACTTGAGAAATCTATTATGAGGATTAAGTCCCCAAATGTTAAGTCGCGGCTTGAGGGGCTACATAAGATGATGTGTATAAAGGGCTTAGATCAGGCGTGACTCTAAGCAGATGTCTGGTAAGTGGTGCTGCTGCCATTAATGTCGTTTCATTATTGTCACCAGGGAGGACTGTGGCATCTGTCCTCATGTGCCCGCCTGCTGGCTCCACAGAGCAGGAAGCTGGGAGAGGTCTGTTGAGACAGCTCTCCTAGAGTCTTGGCCTCTTTGCATCCGGGGCCTCCAGGATCCTGGAGTCGCTACCCTTTCTGGGGTGTACCTTGGTGGGGTTGTGGGTGCTGGGTGCACGGTGATGTTGTGAGTGGGAGGTTGGAGGGCAGAGGCAGCCAGACCAGCCCTGGACACACCTCCCTT
Source organism: Craseonycteris thonglongyai (assembly GCA_004027555.1). Classification (NCBI taxonomy): domain Eukaryota; kingdom Metazoa; phylum Chordata; class Mammalia; order Chiroptera; family Craseonycteridae; genus Craseonycteris; species Craseonycteris thonglongyai. Next base: position 122,619 of record PVKE010000027.1, on the reverse strand, counting down.
GTTCTCACCCTGGCCCCTTCTCTGCAGTGGGGCCGACTTGCTCGCGGTCAACTCTGATGGGAACATGCCTTACGACCTCTGTGAAGATGAGCCCACCCTGGATGTCATCGAGACATGCATGGCGTACCAGGGTAAGAGCAGGAAATGAGCCATAACACGGTCTCAGGGCGGTGTTGCCATGAGCTTCTCTTAAATCAGGTGAACAAGTTAGCTCTGTACCTGCCTGCCTCGTGCTCAGCGCTCAGAACAGCCGATGGGTCCCCGTTACTATTGTTATTGTGTGAGTAACAGGATGAAGACACTAAAGGATGCTGGAAAACATGCATGTAGAAGGGAGGTATTGTTCTCCTCTGTGTCACCCACACACGCGGGCGGCCTCAGCTGGCCTTGTCTCCTCTTTGTCAGCTGTGACAATTCAATAAACACTCATCATAAAGATATATTCCCGTGTGGGAAAATAACAAAAAGTCAGGAACATTCACAGTGCCAGGGGCCGGGATAAACAAGATGTGGGCTGTCCTCAGAGGACAAAGGAGCCTCAGAGAAGAAACACATGTAGCAATCAGAGACATCAGCCTTCCCCCACCACGGGGCAGAAGGAAATGTCAAATTCAGACCCTCGACTGCAGCCCAAGGTCCGGGGCCCTGCCCGTGGCTTCCTTCCCAGGTCCCAGCAGTAACTGCCCATTTGATCACTCCGTTTCCTGGCACCCAAGTGTTCACTATTCATCTTCTGCAGAGGGTCTTAAACAGTTTTTGTGCCAGTCTGGTGACTCTATGGAACCCCTTCCTCAGAAGTATGTTTTTAACTACAGTTACCCAAATCATAACCAATTGTATTAAAATAAACCCATCAAAATATTTTTAAATGCGGTATACACAGATTCTATTAACTCGTCAAACAAGATCACATGATATGAAAATACCTCCAGTTTCCATGGCTGACAGTCCCAGATGCTGCTAATTGAACTGTGGGTTTTGCCTATGTTCCAATGGAATGAGATGCCCTAGTAGTTCATTGAAAGGCTAGTGAAAATAAACACGTAATTTTTTTTTTCTCCTTTCCAGTTTACAGAACTCCCCTGAGTTCTATCTAAGTGTGTTTGATCTAATGGGACTTTTTATAGAGCAGGTCATCCTCTCCTTAAATGCCACTAGTAGCTGTCAGTAGTGCTTACACATTTCTAGTCAGAGATTTGGGCTTTAAAATGTCTGTCTGGATCCCTCCACCTGGTTTTATTCAACTCTCCATTTACAAGTTATATAGTCACTGACCCAGTCATTCCCGTAACACAGATTCATTGAGCCTTGTGCCAGGTGCCTCAGACATGGCTGTGCCAGGGATGAAGGCCAGTAACGGGGAACTCCATGGCCAGACAGCAGTCAGAGGAGGGCAGCGGGGGTGGGCCAGGCCCGACCTGGAAGATAGTGGAGCTGGGTAGGTGGATGGCGGGGTTTCCCAGGTAGAAGAACAGCATAGGTCACAGGAACTGCTATCATGCTAGTGCCCACTGGGTGCCAGGCAGGGATAGCCCTTGTTCTGCCGGCCAGCACCTGGAAGGCAATGCTCTGTGGGCATGTCTGTCTGCCCCCTCGACAGGCAGGCCGTGGGGTGCAGGAGCCTTGCTCCCCTCCTCTCCCCCCTTGGGGGCCGAGGCCCGGGAGAAGCTGACTTAATCCCACATTCCCCACCCCAGGCATCACTCAAGAGAAGATCAACGAGATGCGGGCAGCTCCCGAGCAGCAGATGATTTCGGACATCCACTGCATGATTGCAGCGCGCCAGGACCTCGACTGGGTAGATGCCCAGGGAGCCACACTGGTGAGGACGTGGGCCAGAACCGAGAGCCGCTAGAGCGGACAGGGGCCAGCACCGGGTGGGGACCTCACCTGCGCAGGGGGCCCCCGTTTCCTCTCGGCCAGTCCTCTGCTGCCGCTGTGGGCTCTCATCTCTGTCTCCACTGGGGCTGAACAGTTGGCCTCTCCTTGCCTGTTTCCTCCAGTTCCCATGGTGCACTTCGCCATCCCTTAGGGCTCTCTCAGAATGTCAGTCACTTACTGAGTGCTCCTCATGTGCTAAGGGTTTTATGTATTTTCTGGGAGATTGAACAAGCAGGACAACTGAGGTCTGCAAGGTGGCATCTACCACCTGCGGCTTTGAATGGTGCCGGGTGAAAGAGCTGGGGCTTCGACGTGAGGCTTTCCCTTACTGGATGCATTGGTTACTGTCGCCGCATAACAAACTATCCCAGCACTTAGCATCTTAAAACGACAAGAGATATGTATTATTTCATAGTTTCAATGGGTCACAGGATTGAGAACAGTTTAGCTGGGTGGCTCTGGCTGGGGGTCTTTCATGAGGTTGCAGTCAAGATGTCAGCCAGGGCTCTAGTCACCTGAAGGTTCAACTGGGGCTAGAAGATCCACTTTCAAGGTAGCTCGCAAGGGGAAGCCGGGATGGCTCAGTGGGTTGAGCTCTCGCTTTGCAGCTCCAGGGTCCGAGGATCGAATCCTGGCCCCGGCCTGTGTGGACCCATATGCTGAACTGGGGAGTGCCCCCAGTTCAGTTCTTGCCAGGGCCCATGCGGGAAGCCTCTGGCCTGGTTCCTACCCTGCACAGCCCCGCACCCACCTGTGGAGTGAAACTATATAGAAAACTAATGACATACAACTATGGAGACTGCTCTAGGCCCTCCCCCTTCTCTCTGTCTCTCTCTCTGTCAAAAACAATAACATACATCTTTTAAGATAGCTGGCAAGTCAGTGCTGGCTCTTGGTAGGAGGCCTCAGTTTCTCACCTCTTTGGGACCTTGCTTTAGGGCTACTTGAATGTCTCCACAATGTGGTGACTGCTGCCTCTAGAGTGATTAATCCAAGAGAATGTAAGGTAGAAGCAGCAATGCCTTTTGTGACCTAGCCTCAGAAATCACACACTGCCCCTTCACAATGCCCTGTTAGAAGTGAGGACACACATTCAAGGGCAGAGGGATTAGGTGCTATCATTTAAAGAGAAAGAATGTGTAGACATATTTTAAAACTACCATCTTGGACCCGAGACCCCTTCTTTAGGACTCAGTGCATAGCAGGGACCCCGTAAATACTGTTGTTTTAACCACAGGGGCCCTAAGACAAATCCCAGGGGAGAAGAGCACATCCCTCTGTCTTGCCTTCTGGGTCCATATTGCAGACTTCATCATCCTCTGCAATATGGCTGGTATTTCCACCTCATTCTATTCCTTTCTGCTGGGCCCAAGAATGATCTGGGACTTGGGTTGGGTAGAAGGAGATTCCACCTCCAAACGTGGGACCAGCCCCTTGGGAACTCTCCCTTCTTGTCTCCCCTGCAGCTGCACATAGCTGGAGCCAATGGATACCTGCGGGCAGCTGAGCTGCTGCTGGACCATGGAGTGCGCGTGGATGTGAAGGACTGGGATGGCTGGGAGCCACTGCATGCGGCTGCCTTCTGGGGACAGGTGGTTCTCACCCACGGGGCTGTCAGCACTGGGTCACTCTGCTGTCCTTTGGGCTGGTAGTTAGTTCAGAAGAACACAAGACCCACCTGTGGTATTGACTACAGCTGGTATGTGGGATATGAAGAGGCCTAGAGAGTTTGCAACCCATTTGACAAGTTGTGTTCTAACAGGATGATAGTCAAATTTGCCAAATTAGAAGATTCCCAAAGCCGGGATGGCTCAGCGGGTTAAGCGCTCGCTTTGAAGCCCCGAGGACCGAGGATTGAATCCCGGCCCTGGCCCATGCGGACCCACATGCTGAACTGGGGTGTGCTTCCCCAGTGCGGTGAGGCCCCCAGTTCAGTTCAAATACATACATACATACATACATACATACATAGAAGATTCCCAGCATTTCTTCTTTGAGTAGTTTGTCCACTTGTTTCCCAGGCGGAACACCCTGGTTGCCGCTTTTTCAGTCCTTCCATAGACATATAGCTGACTCTTCCTTCTGTCCACTGGCTCAGGAATGTCAAGGCCATTGCATCCCAGGCTTTCTGGCTGCAGGGCACAGAGCCTGCTCTGAGGATCCACTTTGCCCCCCGCCCCATTCTTTGGGTCACCTCCTAAGAGGCTGTGGGCACTGTCTCTAGCTCCGAGGCTTTCTGAGCCCTGGGCAGGGGAAACGTGGGCTTCTTCCTGTGTTTCAGATGCAGATGGCAGAGCTGTTGGTGTCCCATGGGGCCAGTCTCAGTGCTAGGACATCCATGGATGAGATGCCAATAGGTAAGGCCAGCACAAGACCTGGCACATAGGCACGCATCCATTTCTGGATGGGTAGAGAGGTAAATAGATGAACATAGGGTTGGATAGATGCTGGGTTCACGTTTAGATGGATGAATGAATAAATTAATGGATTATAGAATAATGGAGAGATGGATAAGTGGATGGGTGCATAGATACATAAGTGTATGCATAAGTGGATGAACATATGGATGTATGTATGGCATATGGACAGATGGATGGATGGATGAATAAGAGTGGGTGGGTAGAGGATGGATCTGTATATGGATGACTGGATCAGGGACTAGATGAATGAATGAATTAGGTGGATTTGAGTGGGTAGGGATATAGGATTTCAGCGTTTTGCATAACTTCTTACTGATATTCCATGGGGTGATGCTTGTTTCTGTTGCAAACTGTGAAAGGTATATGACTCCTTCAGTTATAGTGGGGAGCATTAGGAGTTGCAACTGTGCATGGAACCTGGGTTTCCTGTTCTCATTCTCCTCTAAGTAGTGGGTTGTAGCCCAGGAAATAAGGCTGGGGCTATTTTCTCCCCTCCCTGCCTGACCTAAAGATTTCTGGGAGTTTTCAGTGGGTTGGGGTGGCAGCTCCTCTGGTCTGGAGCCCCTGCCCTGCACCCCCAACCCTCACAACAGACTCCTCTGCCATTTCAGACCTGTGTGAGGAGGAAGAGTTCAAGGTCCTGCTACTGGAGCTAAAACACAAGCATGATGTGATCATGAAGTCACAGCTGAGGCACAAGTCGTCCTTGAGCCGGAGGACGTCCAGCACGGGCAGCCGTGGGTGAGTCGGGGGCTGGGCAGCCCGGAGTCCCCACGCATGCCTCTGCCTCTGGTGCCAGATGCAGCCTCCATCACCCCCTGTCCCTTCAGGAAGGTGGTGCGTCGAGCCAGCCTGTCGGATAGGACCAACCTGTACAGGAAGGAGTATGAGGGAGAGGCCATCCTATGGCAGCAGCGGAGTGCGGCCGAGGATCAGCGGACCGCGACCTACAACGGCGACATCAGGGAGACCAGGACAGACCAGGAGAACAAGGACCCAGTGAGTGCCTCATGCCCAGGGTCAGCCGCTGCCTCGGGAGGAGGGCAGGGCCCCTGCCTGCTCCTGCCTCTTCAGCTGAGAGCCTTCAGCAGGCTGGCCGAGCAGGGTCCTTCTGCCACCCGGCTCACGTCTGATGGTGGTAGCTACTGTGGTCAGGGCGCAGGGTATGTTTGAGCCAGAGCTGGGAGCTTTGGCTCACAGTAGAGACTCACAATCGCCAGGGACTGAGTGACAGCCACGTGCTTGCTTATGTCCCCTCAGAGCTCATGGGTAGCTTCCCGGAAGAGAGGTTCAGTAGGGCAGCCACCCCGGGAATGGAGAACATTAAGCTTTTCTGAGGGAAGTATAAGAAGACATTGAGAATTGTGTTCACCAGAACACATCCGATTGGAAGGATGCTGGTAGAACCTCCAAGAAGCCTGCCCGGGTCGTAGCCAATGGTTCTGGCTTTCCACTGCCTTCCTAAGACGATGCTGTGCTGGTTTCCCAGGACAGCTGTAAGAAATGAGTGCCAAGGCGTAGCTTAAAACAGCTTATTCTCTCCTTGTTCTGGAGGCAGGAGTCTAAAAAGCAAAGTGTCACAGGATGGATTCCTGCTGGGGTTGCTAAAGGGGAGTCAGCTCAGGTCCTCTCTTAGCGTCTGGTGGCTCAGGCAGTCCTTGCTTTTGCTAGGATGACTCCACTGCCTGCCTGTTTTCTCTTGGTTCTTCCACCACACAGTGAGCGGCTAAAACCATCTCCGGAGAGTCTTGCTTTGGCAATATGCAAAATGATTAGCTGCCTGGTGTGCCCACACAACTCAAGGGGACCCTGCTGTCCCGTGTGGACAGGGAGGTCACACGTGGGCGTGTCTTGCCAGCAGGAGAGACTGTGCCTATGGAAGGGAATCCTGAGGCTTCGTTCCACCTGCTCCCCAAGCTTGGGGGTTGGGGAGAAAAGTGTTGTACAGGGTGAACCAAAAATAGGTGGACAGTAAATGATAAGATTTATTTTATTTACTGTCCACCTACTTTTGGTTGAAATTGAATCCCATTTCGGATGCCTCCAGCTATGCTTTCTTTGTTTGTCTTTGTGATTTATGTATTTCTTGAGGATTGTTCCAACAAACAGAGATTCTTGGGATCCCAAGTCAGCACACGGAGATTGCCTTCCTTCTTTTTCCTAGCTATGGAATATTCCAGTCCAAGGACTTGCCATAATTTCCCACCTGCCTAATGATGACTTTCAGGCTTTGCCCTCCTGGGGGAATATATCTGTGAAACAAAGCCTAAGAATGGGCTTGCTGGTGCAAAGTATGCATTCTTCTTTAAAAAAGATTATTTTTTAAATGGTGTGATATTGTCCTTCAAAGAGATTGCGGCAGTTTACATGCCTACCGGTAGTTATTTTCCCACACCCTGGCCAGTACTGAGGAATTGCAAACTTTAAAAATAGTTGTCAGTGTGATAGGTAAACATTTTCTTGTTTTTTTTTTTAGTCATTCTTAGTGAGGTTGAATATTTTTTCCTGTGTTCACATGCTATATTTTGCTGTGAGCTGTATCTTAGTGTCCTTTGTTATTTTATTTTTTCTGTTAGGTCGTTGTATTTTTTTAAGTGAACTTGTAAGAGCTCTTGATTTATTTGACACATTGGTCCCTTTTTTGTCATATATGATGTAGATAGTTTCAGAGTTTTGTCATGAGTCTTTTGATTTTGTTTATGGTAATTTTTATGAGGCTTTCCATTTTTGTTGTAGTCAAATGTATCAATGTTTTCATTTATAGTTTCTAGGTAGCAGCTACTTTTAAAGTCTTGTTATCCAGGAATTTCTGGGTGGAAAGGGCTTCTGAGTAAGAAGCTCTGCCCTTTGGAGTGGACATAGGCTGGGAATACAGAAGAAGGGTCACAAGAGACCGGAAACCCAGCGGAAATCGACTTGCACACAAAAAGGAGTTCATTGGCTCAAATCCCTGGACAGTCTAGGCCCAGCTATATCCACGGGCTCCAAACCCATCACCAGGAATGTGTGCATTCTGTCTGTCTGTCTCTATCTATCTGTCTGTCTGTCTGTCTGTCTATCTATCTTCCTTCATATCAGCTTCATTGTCAAGAAGACCCTTTGACAGGATATCTCCCCGCCCCCAGCTCACATCATTCTTGCCACCCGCAGTTCCTACAGAAACAGAACTTCTCTTTCTTAACCGTTCTAGCTAAAGTCCCAGGTTGAGTTTCATTGAACCAATTTCAGTCAAGAACCCAGCCCTGAACCAAATCCTGTGGTGAATAGGTTGACTGTCCAGGCCTGGATTCGTGACCTCGCCCCTGGAGCAAAGACAGGGGGTCAGCTCTACCAAAACTCAGAGGTTGGGGCGCTTCCCAAAGGAAAATGGAGGTCCTGTTAGCTAGGCAGGGAGAGCGGATGGAAGGCAGGCCCAGACAGCAATGCCCTCGGCAGAGCCAGGAGCGGGGTGGGTGGAGGTCCTCGGGCCAGCTGGTAATCCTCTCCCTTCACTCGCAGAACCGCCGGCTGGAGAAGCCGGTGCTGCTCTCCGAGTTTCCTACCAAGACCCCACGGAATGAAGCGGACGTGCCTGTGGAGAACGGCCTCCGGGCTCCGATCAGCACCTACCAGTATGCGCTGTCCAACGGGGACGTCTGGAAAGTGCATGAGGTGCCCGACTACAGCATGGTCTACGGCAGCCCTGACATGGCCGAGGCCACGCCGCCCTGGAGTGGCTACAAGGAGCACAGCCCCCAGACGCTTCTGGAGCTGAAGCGGCAGCGGGCTGCAGCCAAGCTCCTCAGCCACCCCTTCCTGAGCACCCACCTGGGCGGCGGCCTAGCCAGGACGGGGGAGAGCAGCAGCGAAGGCAAGGCGCCCTTGATTGGGGGCAGAACTTCACCGTACAGCAGCAGCGGGACCTCAGTGTATTACACGGTCACCAGCGGGGACCCCCCACTCTTGAAGTTCAAGGCCCCCATGGAGGAGATGGAAGAGAAAGTCCATGGCTGTTGCCGCATCTCCTAGTCTCCATGTGTTGGAGGAGAGAGATGCTTTGGGGAGGGGTCCTTGGAATTCAGGCCAGCCCAGCAACCAGCTGGGGAGGCTTCAGAGGGCAGCGGCGGGGGAGGTGGGGTCTGCTTTCCAGAGGAACGCTGACCCCCCCCCCTCGGCCGGCTGCCCATCGCGCCTCTACTTCCCACAGTTCTGCTTCCTGCTGCGTTGTCTGCCATTAGAAACAAGCCCCCAGTGGCTTCTCGGTTCACCCTGCTGTTGGATTTTGGGAGGGCAGGCGGGCTGGGATTCCAGTTCTCTTGTTGACAAAGGCTTCTCTGGGCCAGTACTCACATGTCACCTATCAACACACACACACACACATATGTGTACACTCCATCAACATGTGTAGGAATGACAGCTGGGTTCATGGGAAGCAGGTAGGACTGAGATTTTGAGGTTAAGACTCAGAATTCTGTCACCACTGCCATCGTGGCTTTAGCAGGGGAGGGGGCCTGCTGAGACCCAGAGTCCTGCCCAGAATCCTACCAGGGTCTGGGCCACCATTCATATACGGCGGGAGCAGGAAGTCCTCTCTGTGTTCAGAGGGAGCCATGAACCCACATGGGTAGATGAGAGGGATGCAGGTCTGCTCCCCACAGCCCTGCCCATGCCAGGAACCAGCTGTGTGACCACCCAAGGGTCAAGGTGAAAAATCAGGCTATTCCATTGCTGGAATAATCCCAATCACATTTTGTTCTTGAATGGAAACATTCAAAAGTGGAGGGGGTGGAGAACAAAGTTTGTGTTTCCAAAAGTGCATTTGATAAAAACAGTTCTCTTAGGCTATAAACCTCTCGGTGGGAGGTAACTGAACTTGGTTGCTTTCTGCAGAGCATCATGGTCGCTAGGTTTTATTGACTGGCATTGGAAAATGAGCTAAGTGAGGAGCTTCAGTTTGTAGAGGGGCAAGTTCATGCTGGTCATTTCTGCGAACATCTCTGGTAACCATGACAGAGCCTGGCGCCCTGGCCGACAGTTTCAGCCCAGCTTTCCTTAGACTGAGCCATCAGAGTGAGCAGTGAGGGGCTGCTGCCGCCTACCGCTCCCGGAGTGAATGCTCAGGACCCCTGGCCCAGCTTTGCCTTTTCTGGAATGTTCCGTGCGGCAAGTTTGCCAGCTGACCCTTGTGAGTTCCTGCCTGGCTCGGGCTCGCAGCCTGCTTCTGCCGGAGTGGTGATGCCACAGGGCTGCCAATCCAAGGTGCCCATGGCCAACATCCTGCACTGCATTCCAGAGTGGTGGCCGGGCTGGAGTTGGGTCTCGGCCCGGCCCTGCAATCTCCTAGCCCCGATCTCTCTGATGCTGGGGAGATTGGACCTCTCCCCTGCATGCTCTCATGAGCCCCTGTGCAGTCGTTGCCTGTGAGGTGGGCACTGCCCATAGGCTCAGCCAAACCTATGGGTGTAATTAATGAGCAAGCTTGTTGCCTGCTCTGTGCACCTTTTATTTGTCCAAAAACTACCTCCTTAGAGCTCTGAAGGGGCTCCCCTAGATCCAGAGTCTGATTTGGGGAACAAATCTGGGTTCCCTGGAATCCTCTTCTTTCTGAGCCTATGAAAAATTCTCCCTGAGGGGCACCTGGGCCAGGGGGCTGGGGCTGGGGCTGGAGCAGCCCCCCTTATACCACAACGCTAGTAATGGATCTGCTGTGTGTCAGTCACAGTCCCCACTGTGGCCCCCATGACTCACAAAGAGAGCTAGGTCCCTGGGAGCCTGGCTGATGCTTTAGCAGGAGTAGGGCAGCTGGCCCAGAGAACACGGGCACAGGAGGTCACTGTGCCCCTCATGACTCCTGGATGCAGGGAGGGTCACTGCACCAGGCCACCCACACCCCAACTCCAGGACAGATCCAGTCTAGGGTGGAGGGGCAGGTCAGGAGCCTGCAGACACGTGTGTGATGCCCCCCACATCCCTAGGGTCTGGGGTGGGCTCTCCATCATCTCAGCCTGTGGCTGGGGCAGGGCAGGGATGATCTAAAACACATATGTACCTTTAGCTTTAAAACAATGTTCAGATCCGACTAACACTGCAGTTCCTCTTGAGCTGACGTGAGCTGCAAGCTGGGGTGCCAAAGGAAGCAGCACGCTCCTCTGAAGAGAGCCGTGCCAATTTAGGGATCTGTTTGCTCAGGGGCATTTATTGCCCACTCTGAGCCCTTCGGGCCACAGCCTGTATCCCCCTGCTTCTGGCCTCCTGGGCCATTCCTCTCCTACCCAGAAGACTGGGAATCCCAGCCCCACAATAGGAGCCAACTACAGACTAGGCTCACGTTTTCGGTCAGGGATAAACCATTCCCTGTTAGGGCTTCAAGTACCTGGGGTACTTTCCCTGTAGGTCTCTTGGATGTTGAAGGACAAGCTGGGGCCAAGGTCACCCAATTATTCGCTCATGTGGTTTATTGAGTAGCTGCGGCATGCCAGGCGCTATGTTAGGGTTTGGGACAAGGAGGGACAAAATAGAGTGAGGAGACTGTTCTTGACAGTTGTCATCCCTTGAGAACTCTGGGTGTCAGCAGCAGCCCATTCAGTGCCCCGGAAACAGTGACTGCACCCTGGTCCAGCAGCCAGCCCCTCGCTTTTCAGTTCCTGGACTCCCTAGCATGAGATGAATCCCTTCAGCCAGGAAAGAGCTGTCATGGCCTCTCTTGATGTCACTTGCCACGAAAGGCAGGTGCTGGATCTTGGGTTCCAGGCAGATACCATCCCAAGTTTGGAGTACTCTACAATAGCAGTTTGAGGGTTGTGTCTAGGGGAATGAGGAGTCTGGAATTTACTGCCCTATGCACCTCAGCTTTAAACTCATTGGCTCTTACTCATTGATCATGTATGTAGTCTTCCTGGCCCACCCCTGGATAGTGGAGGAAAAGGAGCTTCTCCTTTAACATCAAAGACTTTCCTCATGATTCTGCCTCTCTTCCTGGCAGGTGTAGATGAATGAGCTGGGAGAAAGCTGGCAATTGATGACACCGCACTGTTGGATCCATTTAAAGGGGCTTAGAAAGTTAACAAGGGTATGTCCCCTGTCCTATCCCACCACAGTGTGCTGGCTTTGTGATAACACGAGACCGAGGCCATGCGTTGCTGGTGTCAGATACCTTTTGACCTTGAACTCTCTCTCCTGCCTGCTTTCCCAGAGCAGGGTACTGGGGCACTTTCCCCAAGGCGCTTCTTACAAGATGCTCAGAAGGACCAGACTTAACTCTTGCTGGTGAAGCCTGGGATAGCCTCCCCCTCCCCAGGGCATGTAACAACAAAGGATCACGTGGTCAGTGGATAACTCCACAGAAGTGACCCGCTTTGCCAGAAGTTAGAGCCCTCTCCTCTACAGGAGTCTCTTGCTGGCCTGTTGGCCAGAGGGCCCGCTTCCCATGGGCATGTAAGTGCCACAGTGCGAGGCCTGGCTCTGCGCACCCAGGAGAAGTCTGCAGACCCCCAGCCCTCCGCAATAATCACCAGACCAGAAGCCACTGATGTACAGAGAACACTTAAGGAAAAATGTATTTTATGTGAAAAAACGTTAAAACTCTGTATACTGTATCAGCAGCTTTGTGTAAAAATGGCAATCGAGAGTCTAATATATTTAAAACTTTTTTAAAAAACAAATCCTCGCGGATCTTTGATATTGTATTGAAGTAACTTCCAGGTAGCTTCTCACCATGTGGCAGTGGTGGGCCTCATGTCCAAGATGTGGCCCAACCACATCCCAAAGGGGCATGCCCCTGATGTTGCTTCCAGCTGCCAAGGCCTGTGATGGAATTTGCTGTTAAGAGTTTTTAATGAAGATGATTAAATTCCTTTTAATAACACCTGCTAGTGTGGCAGTGGTCATTGCTGAGCTCACGTGAACTTGTGCTGGTTTGAATTCACAAAGAGGTGATGATATGTAAGATAGAAGATGGGGGAATCCCTGCCCCCACCACCACCACCCCCCTCCACAGAAGTCTCCCCCAGAAGCCCCTAAGCAGAGAGGAGCTCTGAGGTCTCAGACATGGAGCAGATGTCTTTGTAGACTGGGAGATGGTCAAATCTGGGGAATTCAAGAAAAGATGGATGGTTGGGAATGATCTTCACCCTGTCAATGTTCTCTTTGGAATGAACATGGAGCCTATAATAGCTCATATATGCATTTTCACACTTCCAAAGGTTTGTCTGATGACATATTTATATGTAACAGGGCTGCCCCCTGTTCTGTTCTGTTCTTGGAGGGCACTGACTTCTTATTCTCTTCTCCCCACCCCACTCCCATCCTTCTCCTATGTAGCTTATAGTAAGGAGGTATATACTATTTCATATTATTACAACACAGGAGGTGAGACCCTGGTTATTCTTTTTCCCTTAGGCTATAGAGGCATTGACAAGATACGTGGTTGCCCCAGACCATGGGCCTTGTCTTTGGCGTTTGTAGACATTTGTTGGTATCTTGGAAGAGTATGGAAAGCATGCTCTCTTGGACCCTTCTGGACACTGGTTGCCAGAGCAGGGACACATGGAAGATGTCACACTTGAGCTTGAAAAACTTTATCAACAGGCTAGAGACGGGGAGAGGGTGGGAGGAATAGAGATGTCTTTGTAGTAGTGGCCATTCACCCATTTTAAATGTTTACTGGTTTCTCAATATTAATGGTAACCTCTCACATTTAGGAAGCACTTTACAATTGTACACATGCTTCCTCATTTACACAAAGAAAATGAGGCCTGAAAACTGACTACTGGGTTTAGCACTGTGGAGCTGATGATCTTGACGAGGTTTTGGTAAAGCAGAGGAGGCATACCCTTGATTGACAGGGTTCAAGGAAGAATGGGAGGAAAACTGGAGATAGCACACGTAGAAAACTCATTTGAGGGAATGCCGGGATAGCTCAGTAGTGGAGTGCTTGTCTTGAAATCAGGAGGTCCGGGGTTCAATTCCCAGCCCTGGCCCATGCAGACCCACACACTGAACTGTGGCACAACTGGTAACGGCCTGGATGGCTTGGTGGTGCGAAAGTTCTTACCTCCCATGCAAGAGGCTCTCAATTTGGTTCCTGCTTTGCACAGAGTCACAGCTAATGATGCACTACTATGGAGACTGCTCTGGGCCCTCCTCCCTTCTGTCTCTCACCTCTTCTTAAAAAACAAAAACAAACAAACAAACAGAAAACCCCACAATAAAATAAATAAATCTTAAAAAAAAAATTGAGGTTTTTATGCTATCAAAGTGAGCAGAAAAACGGGGAGAAAGCTCTAGAAGAATGTCGGGTCAAGAGAAGTTTATTTTAAGGTAAAAAATATTTCAGCATGCCTGAATGCTGGTAGGAATGAAGCAGTAAAGAAGGGAAATGGATGGCTGAGGAGCGAGGAGAGAATTACGGGAGATACAGGTTAGGAGTAGAGGGGCAGCAGTGAGGGCCCAAGTGGGACAGTTAAGGGAAAACAAAAGGCCCAGTGCGTATGTCGGCAGAGATGAGGATGGGAAGGTACATGTGGTGGGAGTCGTGTGGAAGTTCTCTCTGACTGCTCTACCTTCTCAGTAAAATAGGAAGGAAACTCTTAATAAGAGCGGAAAAGCTAGAATGAATGAGGGAAAGGTAGGCTAGCAGGGCCCACTTGAGATCATAGCTTAAGGACAACCAGTTGGCCTGGTTGCACTTTCTTCTTCCCAGCACCGTATGGCTTGCACGGGTACAGGTGGAAAGTAGGTGGAGCGTGGAATTTAATCAGGGTTTGGATTTGGTCAAGCAAAAAACAATGAAATGAGGGAAGAGAAAGCTAGGTGAGGATGTAATCAAAGGAGTGGCTGTTAGGATGGACCCGTATTTTTGAAAGAATGCATAAATGAGCAAATGCAGGCGATAAAGGCGACCTGGCTGGTCGCCCACGCCCTAAGAGCCCAAGAGTAGCAGTGTGCCCAGGAGCAGGCGCCAGCCTCTCCATCCAGCCCCAGGGCCTGCCGGCAGGGGGCGCGCTAGGATGGGCAGGACGGGGCTTTCGGGCTTCGTCCCCTTTGGGCTCCGCTGCCCCGGGCCGCGTGGCTACTCGGGCCTGTCCTCTCTCCAGCCGACCGTGAAGAGTTCGGTGCTCCTCAGGAGCCGAACAGGAACCGCCACGGAGCGGGCACCGAGTCGCCAAATGTAAATCCAGCGAAGCTAACGCTAAACCAGCGCGGGGGTCCATAGCGGATAGAAGCCAACGCGGAGACCCGGGGCAGGGCCTGCACGCCAGGGGGCGGGCCGTAGCGGCGTGCGCGGCGTCCGCACACCGCCGTTAGGGGACGGGAGCCAATAGGAGGGCAGGGGCGGGGCGTGCCGGGCGGGGCGGCCAATGGCGCGGGCCCGTTTGATTCAAAGGTGCCTATAAATTGGCCCGTCGGCTCGCTCTGGCCCGAGCCTGGCTGGGTTCGAACGCGGCCATGGCTCAGTATGGCGAGGGCCTGGACGAGCTGCCGGCCGCCTGCCTCTCACCGTGCGGGCCGTCCAACCCCGCCGAGCTGTACAGCGAGGAGCAGCGCCTGGCGCTCGAGGAGCTGGTGGCGGGCGGCCCCGACGCCTTCGCGGCCTTCCTGCGACGCGAGCGCCTGGGCCGCTTCCTCAACCCCGACGAGGTGCGCGCCATTCTGCGCGCGGCGGAGCGGCCCGGCGAGGAGGGGGCGGTGGCCGGGGCCGAGGACTCCTTCGGCTCGTCGCACGACTGCTCGTCCGGCACCTACTTCCCCGAGCAGTCGGACCTGGAGCCGCCGCTGCTGGAGCACGGCTGGCCGGCCTTCTACCAGGGCGCCTACCGCGGCGCCACCCGCGTCGAGGCGCACTTCCAGCCCCGCGGCGCGGGCGCGGGCGCCGGCGGCCCCCACGGCTGCAAGGACGCGCTGCGTCAGCAACTCCGCTCGGCGCGAGAGGTGAGCGGTCCGACCCTGCCCTTCGGGACGCCCCGGTCCCGGTCGGACGGAAGACTCTTCAGAAATGCAACACTGAGCCTCACGGGAGCGCAAACCCCGGGGACCCCGATCTGACCCCACCCTGGGTGTCACCGCTGGAACCCTGACCCGCCCTTCCCTCGCCCCCTCCCGCCTTCCCCTGGCCTCTCCTCATGGTAGAGGAGAGTGGGAGAAACCTCATTCGCCAAGAATGCCAACTGGGCCCGAGTGCCAGCTCCTCCAACATTCACATCCCCTGGGCGAGGGGACCAGAAATACCTCTGGTTCCAAGTTTCAGTTAAACCAAACCAGATTGCCAGCGTTCCTAGCCGTCAACCAACACTAGATCCCAATTTCAGGGGCTTAGGAGTTCCATTACCTTAGAAGCTCATTACCTAGGGGAAAATTCCTGAAAGATTGCCCTCATAGAGACAGCGCGGGCATTTTATTGCTAGTCACTTCCAGAGCCCTTACGTTGTGGAAAGCAAATTCGTACGAGAGTGGCAAAGTCAGAGCTCTGTCCCCTTCCCTCTTGCCCCAAACTGGAGGGAAGGTTGCTCCTTTTGTGAATGGGTGGGGCAGAGACATTTTTCCATGGGCTGGGAGCTGCAGGGGCCTCTTAAAATGCAGATATCGTCTCTGTTCATAGTGGGTTTTGGTATAGCTGTCTGACTCTTCGTGTGATATGGCATCGGGGTGCAATAGGAGGTCTTGTCTTGCTACCAGCTAGGATGAGACTAGCAGGGAGCTGTTTTCCTGGGGATCAGGGAGGAAGAATACCGCACACAAGGTGGGTGGGGCAGGTAAAAAAATGTGGAGGTAGAACCTTAGTCGGAGCCATGGTCAGCTGCCACCATACTTGCTGACTGGCAGTGCTCTGCTTCCTGGCTGCCTGTACCAAGGACATGTCAGGAAAGCCCCAGGCCGGGATAAAACTTGCTCGGGATGGTACCTGAGTGTGACTGGTTGCCATATCTGTGTATCAAGTCTAGTTGAAATAGCCAAATCCAGGAACAAGCCCCAGATCCTCCCCAGTGTTCCAGATCCTGGCTGTTCTTTGCCTGATGGTGGGGTTGTAGTAGGCTGGGGCTACAACAGGCTGGTGGTGTTGCCTTTGGGGGAGCAGGTGTGGGCTTCATGTAGGTCAGTATCAGTCCTGCAGTGCTTTGGGTGTGCTGAGGATTCAGTGAGAAGATTAAAAAGATGGAAACAGGCTCAATTGTGGGTTAGACGTGCATTCCCAAAGCTTACCTCTAAGACAAGAGCTTGGCTTGGAACTCGAGAAAAGTAATGAACAGGTCATGTTGAGAGAGAGGGATTGCCCTCACCTCCTGCCCATCTCTGATTTTTAGTGGTTGTGAAGGGGGCACTAGAGTTGAAGCCGGAGGAAAAACTTTATAAGCTCATGAGTGCTGGCCTTAGAGGGGCTCTGGCCTGGTGCTAGGGCCATCCTTTGCCCGGGCGCACTGTGTAATACTGACTGACATTCCTGGGTAGAACCTCCTGCTCTTTCTGTGCTTCAGTCCAACCACACACACATATCTTTGAGGTTCTGTATTTGGAACCTCGGTGATTTTAATTGATAAAGGTGGTACATGACCTTGAAATCCTGTGAGTATTTTCAATGTCTCTGCCATATTCCACACTGTGCCAGGAGCTAGGGCTATAGGCTAAGGGCATGATCCTTGCTTGTTTTTGAGAATTGACAAGTCTGCTGGTGGGAAGCAGTGAGCAGGTTGCTACAGGCAGTTGGGGAGGGGCTGAAGAAAGAAAACCTCAGGAGCCGTGGTGACCTTGGAGCTGGGTCCAGCAGAATGTCAGGCCAGAGGATAGGGGCAAAGAATGTGTGTGGGTTAGTGGGAGGAGAGGAGGCTGAAGGGAGAGATGGCCAGATTTGTCAAGAGCTTTCCTTGCATACTACTTGTAGGAGCAGTGGGAAGCCATTGACGGTTTAGAGCAGGGGTGTCAAACTGGTGGCCTGCGGGCCGCATGCAGCCCCCGAGGTAATTTTTTGTGGCCCACGATGCTCTGAAATAAAATGAAAATAGAAAAAATTGTTATGAAGAAAATAGCGCTTAGGGGAGATCGAGGCAATACCGTACACACAAGTCCCTCGTTAACCCTTTAACTACTGAAGACGAGTATACACATGGCCCAGTGCCTTTCCTGGCGGCCTGTGGGCAAATAAATGCGCTGACTCAGTTCCAGCCACGTTTGTAAATGTGATGTGGCCCGCGTGAATCTTGCCTGTTGCACCAAATGGCCCGTGTTTTAATTGAGTTTGACACCCTGGTTTAGAGGGAGGAGAGGAGCATGAACGGAGCTCTGGTTGGGACCATGAAGGAGGGTGGGTTACTGAGGGGTGAGACTGGCATCCAGGATGGTTGTAAGGAGGGGGGCATAGGGATCTGCATATGAGATGAAGGTCTGTACTATGGCATTGCTGGAGCAGAGGGTGGGGACAAGGAAAGGATTTTAGGTAGAATCTACAGATCTTGGTCATTAGATGATCTGGAAGGCTAGGGAGGGAGGAGAAGCCAAGGAGAAGAAAGTATGAGAGTTGAAGAGGATTGAGATTTTTAAATTGGGAGGGCAACGATGCTACCAAATTGGAATACCGAAGGAAAATGAGGCTGAGGTTAGGGGTGTGGAGATGAGTTGGATATGAGATTTGTTAAATGTGAGGTCTCAGAGACCATCTCTTTTATTTAAAAAACAACAACAACAAAAATATATTCTAATGCTTTCTCTGCCAGGCACTGTTTCATGTAATCCTGAGGTAGGTACAGTTATCTCCATTTTGCAGGTGATGGAATTGAGGCATAGAAGTTTAGTTGCCCCTAGGTCACACAGCTAGGGAATGACAGAGCCAGAACTCAAACTGAGGCATGGGGTCTGTTAGCCACTCACTGTCAGCCACCATTTTCTGCCTTGTGCCATGTGGAGATACGGGACCATTTTTGTCCTTAGGTGGGCAGAGGCTTGTGGAGGAGACAGGTAATAGCTTATCTGGTGGCCAGGCCAGTGCCGCTCCTCTGGGTAGAGGTGTGTTAGGTACGCAGGAGGGGTGGCCGCCTGATGGCCATCTTTAAATCTTTTACCTGTGACAATGAGGACTGTGAAGATGCAGGCCTCAGGCTGTTTCAGGATGAGATGAGAAGCCATTCTGAATGGCAAAAGCACTAGATGACTGAGTACTTTCAGTGGGGCGGTGTCTGTGTTAAGCCCTTTACCTGAATTCTCTCATTTAACCCACCTAATTCCCGGAGGAGGCCACAATGAAGAGATCAAGCACAGAGAGTTTAAATAACTTGTCCAAGATCATGTGGTTGATGTGGGACGGAGCTGGGCTCCAACCCAAGTCTGCCTGGCTCCTCAGCCCTGCTCTTAATCCCCTCTCTGCACAGCCTCAGCCTCCTTGCCATGAGGAAGGATTAGGACTTTGGTAGTTTTCAACAGGCTGAAGATTTTTCAGTTTCTTAAGGTTTGGGCTTTTAATTTCCTTATTACATATCTTACGAAAAGGAAAATTATAATGACGGCACTAAATCTGCCCTTTTCAAGAAGAAGACAAGCATTAGAAAGCAGTCACTTGGTAAATGGAGGTGTCTAACACTGGCTTTGTAACCTGAACAGACAATTCTGGGATAGGTTTCATCCTCACCTAAGACATCGTGCTGCTTTTTGAGCTAGTTAGGTATGCAAGGCATCTGGCACGGTATAGGTGCTCAGGAGATACTGGGGAAACCTATCAAATACACCTTTGACCATTTAGTTACATACATTGGGAATGGGATAGGATGGAGAGAGGTAAGAAAGTGATTCTGTCTGATTTTCACACAGTAAATACTTGTCTAAAAGTAGGTGTGACTGGGGCTGTGAATCTGCCAGTCCCTCTGCTGACTCAGTTTCTGTGTACCTTTCAAAGTACGGGCATTCTGCCACACTGAGATAGGTGCAATGTTTAAAAAAAAACAACAAAAAACAACCACATGGGGAAGCTGGAATGGCTCAGTGGGTTAAGTGCTCACTTTGCAGCCCTGGGGACTGAGGATTGAATCCTGGCCCTGGCCCTTGCAGACCCATATGCTGAACTGGGGTGTGCTTCCTATGTGGGAGGACCTCAGTTCAGCCCCCTTCCCTCTGTTGAGTCCCTGGCTCAAGGGGTCATGCCTCCCATGCAGGAGGCCCTAGCCCAGTTCCTGCCTTGTGCAGCCCCCGCCCACCTGTGTGGAATAAAACCATGTCAAAAACTGATGACATACAACTATGGAGACTGCTCTGGGCCCTCCCCTTCTCTCTGTCTCTCTCTCTTTGTCGGTCAAAAACAATAAAATAAATCTTTAAACACACACACAAACAATTTATGTACAGCATGACTTCTGCATACATGCTGGAGGAAATATTGATTGGATTTTTTGAAAGCTGAAATGGTAATTTTGAACTATGTTACCCCCTTACACCCCGACTATAGAACCTATTCCTGTATGCTGTATTTGTTGATGAATCATTTGATTCTTTGTCTCTGTTGCCATGTGAATCAGTGCTTGGCCCTTATAAATCAGATTGAAGTGGAGACCTTGCTGGAAGTTCTGTGTCCTCATTTGACTGTGTGCTTCTGCTCCAGCTGTGGGGCTGTACCTGGTTTTTGCATGAGAATTCATGGGCAAAGTTTATCTTTCCAGGAGGTTCCACACCCGTTAGAACCTTTGTTCGTAACAGCTGCCTATTTCTTGTGCACTTTTGTTCCAAAGAGCCACTTTTCCATGACCTCCCCCTTGGGTGTCCTTTGATAACCTGAGCATTAGAAGAAGCCTCTTTGTGTTGACCAAGAGTCCTGCCAGGAGGAGTGGCAGCTGAGGAATCTGTTGCAAGACTCTGGTGTGCATGTGGATGTATCTGAATTACAGCCCTGATGTTGCTTAACTCTCCTTGGAATTACAGTAGAACCTGTGTGGTGTGATCAGTTCCTGTTCTAATGCTTGTTTCAGCCCAGGGCAGGCTTTCTCAACCTCTGCACTATTGACATTTGGGCCAGATAATTCTTTGTCCTGAGGGTCTGTCCTGTGAATTGTATGGTGCTGAGCAGCATCTGTGGCCTCTACCCTTAAAATAGTCATGATATTTAAAAATATCTCCCTAGTGGGAAATAGGGAGCCATTGCTTAATGGTTACAGAGTTTCTGTTTGGGGTGATAAAAAGGTTTTAGAAACATAGTGGTGATGGCTTCACAGCATTGTGAATGTAATTAATGTCACTGAATTGTACACTGAGAAGTTATTAATATTAGTTGATATTATATATGTTTTATCAAAATTAAAAAAATGTCACTAGACATTATCAGGTGTCCTCTTGGGGGCAGAATTGCCTAGAAGGTCTCACTGATGAATCATTTTAAAATGCAACTCACCAGACTAAGTATGGCTGCTTTTTATTTTTTCTTTTTGAGTTTATTTGTTAGGTTAAGAGTTTCATAATATTTAACCATTTCATTTCTTCCTTTTAATTGTGGTAAAATATACATAACAAAATTTATCACTTTTTAAGTGCACATTAAGTACTTTGACATTGTGCAACCAATCATCACCCATCTGCAGAACTTTTTCATCTTCCCAAATGGAAACTTCATGCCTTTTCAACACTAACTCCCTATTCCATCCTTGTTCCTTTTTTAGCTAGCGTCTATCAGACAGTAGAGAAGCTGTGGGACTATTTCTGATCTCTTTGTGGATATAGGATAAGTTATGTCTGAAAAAAGAAGTAGTAGATACATAGTGGCTTTTAAAAATCCTGATGCAAATGATAGAACCTCTGGACAGGGATTTGATGGCAAAAATATGAGAACACATATACAGCATACTTTTATTTATTTATTTATTTGGTAGCACTATAGCAAAAGACTGGAATATTGAATAGTTCAAACACCCTTCAGTAGAGGGTTGGTCAGAAACTGACCCTTCTACACACTGGAGTACCCTGCAGCTCTAAAAAGGAATGGGGACTAGCTCTATTTTCTGTTATAAGTGTGTACTGCCCAATGCAATAGCCAATAGCCACGTGTGGCCATTTAAATTTATATGAATTAAAATGAAACACAACAAAAAATTCACTTTCTCTATCTCACTAGCAATATTTTGAGTAATTAATGGCCACTTGTGACTAGTGGCTATCATGTTGGACAGCAGATCTAGACCATTTCTATCATCTCAGGGTTCTATTGGATAGTATGGGTCTAGAACAATATGTCTCATGCTACTTTTTATCTACAGTGGGGATATGAATACATATCCACACATGTATATAAACATAATACACATACTTTCTTATATTAAACAAGTATGTTTATATGTACATGCACATATTTATATTTTAAAAAATGGAAGAATAAGCCAAAAACTAATTGAAATATAATCTTAATGGGAAGGGATCAAGGAAAGGAACAAGGATGGAATCTAGGTGTCTCAGAATGTGCCTTGATTTGTAGATAAGATTTTGGAATGAGGCAAATGCTTTATGTATTTAAACCCTGAAGATGTGATCAAGATAGTTATTAATATTTAAAGATTTTAAAAGAAATTCCAAAGAGAGAATTTCTGATCTATTAAGAGAGGTAATAAACTGGGAGAAGATATATTTTTTGCTTGTCTAGCACAAAGGTTTCCAGAAGAAGAGGCAAGAGCCCAGGGGAAATGGAGGAAATTGAGTTTGCGTGTCATATGGTGAGGATGAGGAATTCAGCAGACAAGCTATGTTGACCACTGGACGGTTGACACATCTTTGAATGTGCTCAGGCCTTTGGTAGAATTCCAAGCATGTTGCACATCTGTCCTTGCTTTATGACTGGGTGGGAAAGGAGAGAAACTGAGGTGCAGTAGGAAGGGGTGATTGACACAGACATCCTGCTTCACACAGAGGAAGAACTGGAATGAGACCTGGAATGACTAACCGGGTGGCCCCTGGAGGCTGTGGACCCAGAGCAGCCCATGGAGAGGGTGCCTGAATCAGACTTCAGAGCTGGAAAGAGCTATGTTTGAGGACAATGAGATCAAGTAAAATGACTTACCCAGGGATAGGAGCAGAAATGGGACTAAGAATATGACTAGCTGCAAATGAGGGCTTTCTATCCCAGGAACTCTCAAATGTTTACATGTATTGTTTCATTGATTGAACCCAGACACGACAAGATGGGCAGTGTTATTTGCATACTTTAGAAGCTAACAGAACTTAAATAACTTGCTAGAAGGTACATTAAAAGTGGAAGATCCAGGGTCCACATCTAGATCTATTTCTATAGCCTGTTCACATGACATCGTTGCTTCCCAAGGTATCCCGATTTAGTCCATTTGAATTAGCAGTACTACCTAGAGTAAAGGTGCCCAGTGACCTAGGGAGTTCCAAGTTTTCCTTAATGTTTGCTCTGTGAACTACTGCATGTTATTAGCAATCATCCTCTGTGGTGGGCTTGATCCATGTACTTTATGACATTCTCTGACCCTTTCAGAATCACCAATACCTAGGAGCTGTGTCTGGCCTTGGAAAGCAGGCGCTTGGCCTGCTAGTGAATAAGTCCAGGTCATTCCTCAGCTTACTGAAGAGACTGTCCCCTCAGAGTTTTGAGAAGCCTCAGGTTTAGTTCAACTCTGCAGGGCTTGGTTGCCTGGGCCTGGTGGGGCCTAAGGGAGAATATAGGGGAGCAGGGATGGGCTCTTGAAGGAAGGAAGGACTTCCTGCTGATTGCTACTATGGGTAGAGCTGTTCCTACTACAGAAGTCTTAAGAGTCCTGCTCTAGTAAGAGAGGAAGGGATGTTGAGTACAGGGGAAGAAACACCTCCATCCACCCTCTAAAAACCCATGGGACCAGCCAGCATTCAAATCCAGTTATTTTCAGTACACATACTGGTAGGAAAGGTTGAGGCTTTAAAACCAAACAATGAAACCAATAGCAAATTAGATGCTTGCTACCTAACAAATCTGTTCTTTGCATAGTTGTTTTGTAGAGTGGTGAATCTAAAACCAGTTTGCCAGCTGATTTACGCTATACTATGGGCTCTGCTCCTGGGCCCCTGTCTCCAACAGTTCTCCAGCCCTCTCTAACCGGGCAGGTGGGCTGGGTTCCTTGGTCTTTGTTCCAGGGGCACCCTGGGTGCACATCAGCCCCATCATACTGTGTTACCCCTAACTTGTCTTCTGTCTCTCCTTAGACTGGCTTTCTTGAAGACAGGAATTGACTCTAGGTCCTCAGTGCCCACCGTTGTGCCTGGCTCATGGTGCGCTCACTGAATATTGAAACAGTAGTGGAAATGAGAGAGGCAGGTGGGTGTCTGTGTGTTCCCCTAGCTTTCCCTTGTTAGCTCTACTCTTTTTTAAATATATTTTTATTTATTTATTTTTATTTTTGACAGAGAGAGAGAGATTCAGAGACAGAGAGAGAACTGAACTGGGGGAGCTCCCAGTTCAGCATATGGTTCCACACGGCCAGGGCCGGGATTCGATCCCCGGTCCCTGACGCTGCAAAGTGAGCGCTTAACCCACTGAGCCATCCCGGCTTTCCCATTTAGTTCTACTCTTATCCTTACATCTTTGCGTGCAGAACTGCTTTATGAAGGGTTTACTGCCACAAAATTGGTTTCGAAGACTCTTTCTCAGGCTTGATTCTTTTTCTGTGTTTCCTGTTTGTGTAAACCTGAATCTCCGTCTGCCTCTTCCCACCCCTATTCTTCCTCCAGCCCATGTAGTCCATTTCTTGGCTCTCCCATGCCCCCTTCCTCCTCTGCAGCCCTCATTGCTTCCATCATTAAGACCTCTATTGCTAATTTTTCTTTTGGTCTTTAGTCCTCTAAATGTTTGCTAACCCTAAAAAGTATCTAAGTACCTGTTGTGTTGTGGGTATTTGGGTACCGGTACATGGCCCTGTGTTGGAGGAGGTGGGGCCAATCTCTAACCTACTCATATAGAGACCAATCTCTAATTCTCATATAGAGAATTCTATGATTGATCCTACACCTTCAGCTGTTTCTGTCCTATTGGGGTCATCACTTGGAGCTCATTATGATCTTCTTAAACATCCTACCCCCCATTGCCTGTGAGATACTGATTCCTTGCTTGGCATTCAAGGCCTTCCATGATCTTGCTCATTCATCTGTGTCCCAATCATGTCCTTCCTGTTGCTCTCTTTTGTGCATACTCCACGTTCCAGCCAAACTGGTACATACCCCATCATTTCCTACCTCTTCCTCTGTCATCACATGGCTTCCTGCCAGAGTGCCCTCCTCTTCACTTCTCCCCTGTCCACATCTTGTCCTTATTTGTGATTCAGCTCAGTTGCTGTCTCCTCCAGGATTCCTTCTCTGCTCTTCTTTGGTAAACAGTGAGTGCCTGTAGTGCGTCCACCACTTCACTGCTCCCCAATGGTGTCCCCTTGTTTAACTGCTTTTTACAGTAGGTATCATTTTGCTTCCCTGCATCCCGTGTCCTCTCTTTGCAGATAAGTCAGGTCTAGGTTAAATTCTTTGTAGCCACCTTTCTGCCTAGTACAGGGTTTCAGCGCACAGTAGACGCTAAGGAGGTGATAGCTGCATATTGAGCACCAGTTTCAGTCCCAAGCTCTTTCCATGCTTTGTCTCATTTAGTTCTCACAGCATCTCTTTGACATAGATGCTGTTATTAGCCATATCTTCCAGAGGAGAAAACTGCTCAAACACATTAAGCAGTTTGCCCTGGGTCACTTAGCTTCAGAGCTGAGATCTGTGTGCCCAGGCTTTTCTGAATGGGATAGATACAACTCAAAATAGTATGTGTGAAAACCCAGCAGAGGATATGAACTTCTGAAGATGCCACCATTTAAGAACACTGTGTTTTTTAAATCACTGTACCTGGTGGGTTTTGTACCGTTTAACAAGAAAGGCTCACAGCTGGGGCTTGGGGAGAGGAGGAAAGGGGAGAGGCGGCCAGAGAGAAGTTGGTTTTCCCAGACTCCCTCATAGCAATGACTTCCCAAGAGCTGGCATTTCAAGATCCCTCCTCCTGTTAGACAAGACTCTGGGGTGTTGGAGAAAGACAGCAAAATTGCCTCTTTGTCTCTGCATTTCTTCTTTAACCCCCAAATACTTAAGGAGTAATGACTATCAGGTACTGTCATGAATTCTCTGGGGCCACAGAGATTGAATCCCTTTCAAATGCCTCTGCTCCAGTAGATGTGAGACCTGTAAATAAATTACCTTAACAGTCAAAAGAAGTTAATGTGATTCTAAGGGCAGGTTTTTACTGTTGGGGTTAGGAAGGGGGAGGGAGAAACCCTTGTAGCTCCAGATTGTACAGCTCCGAACCTTGGTTTCAGGGAGCAGTTTCCATAGCTGACACCCCCAGCTCTAACTCGGTTTTCAGAGACTTGTTTCTAAGGCTGGGTGTTTGACACCCTACATCCCCTGCCAGGAGTTAGCTGAGGGCTACAGTTTAAACCTGCAAAGGCTGTGATTAGAGGCTTTGTGGCTGGAGCAGCCTCTCTTTAGCAAGGAAAAGCTGTAGGCAATGGATAATCTCCCTGTGTTGAACTGTCTGGGCGGCTCTAACTCGGGACTGGTAAAGTGAATCAGTGAACAGATGCTTACGGGATCTTTTGTACCTCGTACTTCATTTAACATAGTCGTTTACTTCTCACTGCAGATCTGCTTTGCATGTAAGGAAACAGACATTCGAAACAGCCATAATCTTCCCAAAGAGCTGAGGCAGCTCTTAACTAGTCTAATGCCAAATGTGGAAAATGTTATTAGGAGGCATGAATGGAGCCGTGTTTTGGGAGAGAAGAAAGTACTAGTCAAGCTTTAGAGCAGAATCCTTAGAACATATTTTCATGTTCTTGTTGGCTTGCACTGTGGGCAGATACTAAAGAATTACAGAGACCACTTTGCGTAGAGGGAGGCTGGTGCTATGGAAGCCATTTAGTTGGATCTTGACAAGTGGAAGAAGTAGAACATTATGGAGATGTGGTGAGGCAGAAGTGGAAGAATCTGCTGCCCTGGTTTGATTGGTTTCAAGCCCTGAGTTGCTGGTGCATGGGGCAGGTCTGTGGCAACTGGAATAAATCAGAGATCATGATGCAAAATCAGGCAATAATCAAAGTTATAATTTGATTGGAGATTGTTACACGCAGAAGGGGCCTCAGAGGGGATCTAAAGTTTTATTTACTTGTTTTACAGACATAGAAAACTGAAGCCAGCAGGGAAGCAGCATGCCTAAGATGATGGTGTGTTAGCCATAGAACCTAGAGAGCGTGCTGGTCTGAGCCGAGCCTGTAAGACGGGTGTTAGTAAAGGAAGAGAAATTGAGTGGAACAGGTTCATAGCAGGGCAGGGCAATGGATTAATCTGTGTTTCTGAGTGGCTGGGAGGCAGTTGGGAAGGTTAGCTGGGCCAAGTCCAGGTTTGTAGGTTACAGTGGCCTGAGTGTCTTTGGAGATGGACAGGAGTCCATGCTGAAGGGAAACCGGCACTGAGAAGCAGGAAGGATACCGGGGAGTGGGGATCCTTTCCCAGCTCTGAGATGGGGTCTGGGGTCTGGATGAGGAGCTGTGACCTGACAGCTTGCTCTTCTGCCTTACCCTGACCCTGCAGGTGATTGCGGTGGTGATGGATGTTTTCACGGACATTGACATCTTCAGAGACCTGCAGGAAATATGTCGGAAAAAGGGAGTTGCTGTATACATCCTTCTGGACCAGGCTCTGCTCTGTCAGTTTTTGGATATGTGCATGGATCTGAAAGTTCATCCTGAACAGGAAAAGGTTTGTATTACATGGCTTCTTGGTTTCCCCACAGTCAGAAATAGGATCTATCTACATGGCAATTGGTACTGGTATCCCCATTGCAAGAGAACTGAGGCCAGGAGCAGAGTGCTTTGGCTGAAGTCTCACAGAAGAGAAATGACAAGGCTCAGCCCTTGGCCCCTCCCTCATGCCATGCTGTCCCCCCGTTGACAGCCAGAAACTGCTGTGGATGCTGCTGCTTTTGGCTGTAGTGCTGGTAGGCTCCAGTTGTAATCGTCACTACCACCACTGATGAGCGCCTGCTCTTTTCTTGGCACTGACCTAGGCTCTTAACAAGTGTTATGAAACTTAATCCTCACAGCAGCCCTCTGGGGTTAGTGGCATGTTCCCTATGTTTTAGATCATGAAGTGGTGACATGGAGAGCCTAGTGTCTACAGTGAGAAAATAATGGGACTGGAACCCTTCTGCCATCACTGTCACATGCTACCTCTCATTCCTCATTATTATAAAATTGGATTTTTTATATCCTTTGCTCTGAACATGAAAGTAATTTGAACTTAAGTATAGCTTGGTCTCTTTAGTGGAAAGGGGCAAGAAAAATAGTCATACTTCCTACACCATTCTTTTTTCTTTTAATGAAGTAACCTGTGAGCTTCAGAATTTCAGTTCATCAACTTAATTCATCACCTGTAGACACCTACTATCAGCCATGCACTGTTCTAGGTCCTGGAAATAAAGCAGTCAGCAAAACAAATGAAGAACTTGGGGCTTTGGTACTGTAAGTTACTTCATAAAGGTACCGCCTTGTTATTCAGCAGTTTGATTTGCTTGCAAAATTTTGGCTATTTAACTTCTCCCACAGAGGTCTTGTTTCTTGCTTTCCCTAAATAGGAAACAGAGAATTAGGTTTAATTAGGTAGTTTATAACTTGTCACCAGTGCTACAAAGCAAATCACAATGGAGGTAGGATTGGACCTTGGAGACCCAATGAAATGAGCCAGCAATGTGACCCAGTAGTCAAAGAGTGAGATCAGGTGGACCTAAGGAAAATGCCAGTCAGGCATGGAAGAACTGATGGTTCTCTAGCCAGATGTTCAGCCTGTGACTGCTCCTAGAGCCAGGTGAGGAGATTGAAGGTGCCAGTGCTTCACTTCATGGCACTGTGTCTGTAATGAAGGCAGTGTGTTAGCAGCAGGAAAGTCACAGATGGTTCTGACCACAACTTTGACCAAGTGATCGGCTCTGATTCATCTGCTCGGCAGAAATCAAGGAGCACTATTTGCCGACTCAGTTGCCCGCTGCTGGTTGCTGCCTTTACCAGGTGTCTGGTCCTCTGCAGGAGGGGTTGGAAGGTCTGTCTCTGGCCTCCCCAGTTTCGTCATGTCTTTACTCCTGAGGGAAACACCACTCCTGGCTGCTGCTCTCACCCGGGAGCATGTGCCCTCACTGGATGGGGGCTGACTTCCTTTCCCAGGCCCTGGCTCTGCAGCTTTGGTATCTTGTCTATAGGAATCTGGTCACATATTTGTGTGCAGGCCTCAAAAGTGCTTTGGCCATAATCATAGTGGCTTGTATAACATTCAGATAAGTGTCAAAGGGAAAGATACACAAATCATGTCTCAGTCTGCCCACAGTGATGTTTTTTATGCTTGTAATTATATGTTGATCCTTCGAAGCTCGACTTAGGGATCATCACCTCCTCTAATATGTAAGTCCTTCCCTTCTAGCTCCATGTGTACATCTACGGACATTCTTAGCATTCTTTTTCTTAATTTTCATTTTGAAATTTAAGATTTATAGAGGAGTTAAAAACAATATAAGGGATTCATGAATACTCTGCCCAAATTCTCTAAATGTTAGCAACATCTTGAGCACAAATTTGAAAATCAAGAAATGAACTTGATGTAATATTATCTAAACTAAAGAGCTTATAAATTTCACTAAGCATTCCATGAAAGTGCTTTTTCTCATCGAGGATTCAATCCAGGACTATAGCTGGCATTTAGTTGTCACATCTCCTTAGCTTCCTCTCATTTGGAACTGTTACTCTTTGTCTTTTAGGGTCTTGACACTTAAAGAATACTAGTTAGGTTTCTGGAGAATTTGGGTTTGTCAAATGTTTCCTCATGGTTAAATTCAAAGAATACATTTTGGTGAGAATACCACAGAAGTGATGTTATGTCTTGCCAAAGGTTTTTGTTTTGCCTTCTGTTTTTATTTTGAAGTAATAATAAGTTCATAGGGGTTGCAAAGATAATACAGAGAGGTTTCATGGATCCTTCATCCAGTTCTGCCAATGGCTACGTTATATGTAACTTATAGTATAATAGGGAAAGCTAGAAATTGACATTGGTACAATGCGAGTCTATAGTACTGTGCCATTTTATCACATGTATACATGTGTAACCACCACTGCCATTAACATACAGAACTGTTTCATCACCACTAAGATCTTCCTCATGCTACACCTTTATAGTCACATGCACTCCCCTCTCTGTGCCCTCCCCCCACCATCTTTAACCCTGATAACCACTAATTTGTTCCCCATCTCTATAATTTTGTCATTTAGAGAATATTATGTAAATGGAACCATATAGTATGTGACCTTTTGAGACCGGCGCTTTTCCTTCGGCAAAATGCCCTTGAGATCTGTCCAAGTTGTGTATATCAATAGTTTGTTCCTTTTAATTGCTGAGTAGTATCATATGGTGTGATTGTATCATAGTTTGTTTAACCCTTCACCCATTGAAGGACATTAGGATAATCTTCAGTCTTTTGCTATTGTGGATAAAGATGCTATGAGTATTTGTGTACAGGCTTTTGTGTGGGCATAGATTTTCACTTCTCTGGATAATGTTAGTCTCGCTATAGTTTTTAATTATTCATTACTTTTCTTTCTCCTCTTCTAGTCCTTAAAGGTTAAGAGCGTGCCTTATAGCAAGAAGCATGCTTTCTGTCTCTGTTCTCTTGAGACTTGACACATATTAGGGGCTTTATTTGTGGAATGAATGAGAGAATCAAACAAAAATCTTAAACATTTCATTGAATGTATAAGATTTCTAAAGATCTCCTCCAAAGAATGCTGTTTGTCTTAGTATTTTGCATACCACTGTATATACATTTACGTGTGTCGTTTTACAAAGATAATTGTGCATACACATGTAGTATATAGTCCTACTGTGTTACCAGTGTACCTTTTCAGTAAGTACATACTTGTAGGAAATGTGACATTGCTGATTAATTCACATGTGATATGTTTCCTGCCTCAAGTCCTGTGTTAGAGAAAGCTTGTCCTCTGTTCCTGTTCTCTATTTATTATGGTGTGGGGGTAAGTGAGGATGGACTGGGTGGAGAAATATCAACTTAGCTTCTTTTTTTTTTTGAACTGAACTGGAGGTCTCACCACATTTGGGAAGCACACCCCAGTTCAGCATATGGGTACACACAGGCTGGGGCCAGGATTCGATCCTTGGTCCCCAGGGCTTCAAAGCGAGCGCTTAAACCCGCTGAGCCATCCCGGCTTCCCCACAACTTAGCTTCTTATACCTTTTGTTAAGATGTTATTTATTACTAGGTGTTTCCTTTGATGATTTAATCCCCCATATTTTATTTCAAAATAATTTCTTGGATTCTGTTGTGTAGTATTCCCAGAAAGTGAGACTCCTTATAGAGCCCGTGAACTAAGAGTATCAAGAATAACTATAAGATATACTATGCTAATCAGGAGGATCACTGCATAAATTATAAGTGTCTAACCACTATGCTGTACATCTGAGGCTAATAAAAAACAATGCAGGGGAAGCCAGGATGGCTCAGTGGGTTAAGCGCTTACTTTGCAGCGCCAGGGACCGAGGATTGAATCCTGGCCCCGGCCCATGTGGAACCATATGCTGAGCTGGGAGCTCCCCCAGTTCAGTTCTCTCTCTCTGTCAAAAATTAAAAAATAAAAATATATATATTAAAAAAACAACAACAACAACAACAACAATGCAGATTGTCAACTATAACTGAAAAAAAATACATACTATATTTACCTAAATGGGGGGAAAATATATGAAAAAAGGCATATGAGAAGGTGGACTGAATGTGAAGCAGCATTTCTTGAGTCCTAAGAATCACCTGGCTAGTTACTGGGAGCCACTCTTGGTCAGTGAGATTATCTGTCTGGGAATTGTAAGCTGAGCCCTCTTTTTTTTTAAAAAAGATTTATTTTATTGTTTGAGAGAAGGTGAGAGAGAGAGAAGTGGGCAGGGCCTAGAGCAGTCTCCATAGTTGCACATTATTAGTTGTGACATGGTTTCATTCCACACAGGTGGATGTGGGACCATGCAAGACAGGAACCAAACCGGGGCTTCCCACATGGGAGGTGAGAACCTTTGCCATCATCCCAGTGGGTCCTAGTTTCTCTGCAGTTCAGCATAGGGGTTTGCTCAGGCCGGGGTCAAGAATTGAACCCTGGACCTTGTGATTTGGAGGCAAGCACTCAACTGCTGAGCTATCCTGGCATCCCCATGAGCCCTCTTGTCTTAATCATTTGCTCACTGGATTGTTCATTTATTTTTTTCCCCCACTCTCTGACCAACAGCTGATGACAGTTCGGACTATTACAGGAAATATCTACTATGCAAGGTCAGGAACTAAAATCATTGGGAAGGTTCATGAAAAGTTCACATTGATTGATGGCATTCGTGTGGCTACAGGTTCCTACAGGTAAGCTTTTCACCCATTTATGCTTATTAATCTATACTTTTTAGATGGAACATGCTATTATATAAAGGCAAAAGCTTCTTTCTCCCCTCAATGCAAGGTTTTATGGCCAAGTATTCTGATGTGTGTGCATTCCTGTGTAAGTAGGTTAATCAAAGCCTCCTCCTATAGGAAGTAGTTGGGTTGGGGGTCACTTCTCTTGCCCTGTGATCCACAAAAACAAAGTGCTGAGGTTGAAACTTGCCTGGAGACCCCACAGTGAGTCCTAGATTGAAGTCTCAGCCAGGCCTGCAGTAGATGAGTTGGGGGTTAAGTGACAGGAACTGTCTCAAGTCCTGTTCCTTGGGGACTTGTGCACCCCTCCACCCCGTCCCTGCTCATTTGAAGGTAAGGGCCATCGTAGGCATTGGCATCGGTGTGAAGGGCAGAGCTGAAGCCATCAGCTTGCGCTTAACTCCTTCCTCTTGTTTCAAGCCTTGTAAGCTAGTGCTTCAGTCAAGCAAATATTGCTTCATGTTCTGGCCTCACCTTTGAAGCCTCACTTTGGCAATAAAGTCTTAGGGCTCCAGTCTGGGAAGTCGAATAGAGGATGGAGATAACGAGTAGTTATCACTGATTTCCAGAAGTTAAGACATACCATTTTTTTCTCCTGGGGCTTCGAGGGATGGTACTATGTTTGCCACCTCTGCATTAGATGGTCTGATGGGTGCGTGAGGTGTGTCTGTAGAGTTTAAAAAAGAAAAACTAATTCTGAAGAAGCACACATTCCTGACTGACCATTATGTGTCAGCCCTGGGTAAAGGTGGGCACATAAAGATTTGTGGACGACAACGCAGTTAGATCAGGAAGCTCTGATGTCTTTCTTCTCAAACAGTAGCATCACTGCTTGCAACAAAACTCAGACTCTTCCTTGAGACTTCCTTTCATAAGAAGTTTTTAAATAATAGGAAACTAGATTTTCACCCAAAGTAAGATTTATCTATATTATATTAGCCAAATTATTTTTGGCTATTCTAAAATATAAAAATATATAAACTACCCTCTACAAATGAAATGTGCTGTCATTGAGGATGAAACTGATGGTGAGGATGAAGATAGTTTCCATTTGTTGAGGATATTTTTGTAATCCTGGTGTGGCTAGGTGTCTTGTTTACATGATCTCACTGAGTTTTCAAGAAGAATCTTCCTTCTCTTCTATCAATGAGTTGACTAGGTGCAGAAAGCTAACTCAAACTACTTTGTGCAAAGTGGAACTTGATTCACATGACTTGGAAGAGTTGAAAGGTTTTCAGCTCTTCTTGACATAGAGGCCAGATGTTTATCAGACACTGTCTCCCAGTCCAGCTTGTTGCTGGTTGGTCTTTATTCTCAGTTACTGTCTCCATTTGAAGGCAAAGAGCCAGGCTTTCTTATATGATGTTTAATAGCTATCTCCTGAAGAGAGAGACCTTCTTTCAGCACTGGTATCAATTCTTAAGAAATTACTTGCTGGGTCACATGCCCCATCCTGGGTGGATCCTGTATGCAAGGGGATAGGATAGTTTGGCCAGCCTGGATGTATGCCCACCCCTCTAGTGATTGGAGAGGACACATAAATGAAAGTTTTGGGGCTAAAGTGCATGTGGATTCTATGACCAGAGGAAGGAGAGAGGATGCTAGACAGGTTGGGGCACATGGCCACTAGTGAGCTCTAAATGTGCTTCAGCAAGAACATCGTCATCAGAATAACAGTACTGTCCCCTTTGTGAAAATGGCAGCCCTGGAGGAGGGGGGCACTGACTAGCAGTTCCTAAGCACTGAGCCTAATTTAGGGTCTACCCCCAGCTTCCACTGTGAAAGCACTACCTGGTTTCCGCACTTAGAAAAAGAGGCACTGGCCTCAGTACCTCAGAAGCCCTTTCTAGTTTTTACTCTGAGGCTGAGGATATGTAGGTTGTAGTGTGTAGGTTAAACAGTTGGCCTTTTTATTTTTACATTAACCTATATCTGTGTTATATACCTGTGTTTGGGCTGGTTGAAGCCACACTATACGGAAGGTATGCTGTCATCAAAGTTGTGACTAATATAACAGGATATCTGGGCTTTATTACTCAGATTGACAATAAACAAACTAAAATTGCTTATTCTTACCAGTTTCTGTTTGTTTTTAATCCTTAAGTTTTACATGGACAGATGGCAAGTTAAATAGCAGTAACTTGGTCATTCTGTCTGGCCAAGTGGTTGAACACTTTGATCTGGAGTTCCGAATCCTCTATGCGCAGTCAGAGCCCATCAGCTCAAAGTTCCTGTCCAGCTTCCCAGTCAGCGGCAAGTTTGACCACCTGGTTGACCGGAGACCACTGTCCAAGGAGCTCACGCTGGGCAACCTGCTGCGCCTGCGGCTCGCCAGGCTCTCCAGCACCCCTAAGAAGACCGAGCTGGAGCGTGGGGCGCCCGCCACAGGCAGGGCAGAGGCTGGGCGCCACG
Source organism: Craseonycteris thonglongyai (assembly GCA_004027555.1). Classification (NCBI taxonomy): domain Eukaryota; kingdom Metazoa; phylum Chordata; class Mammalia; order Chiroptera; family Craseonycteridae; genus Craseonycteris; species Craseonycteris thonglongyai. The sequence goes on along the minus strand of PVKE010000027.1, from coordinate 88,458 downwards.
ACCGTGAGCCCTTCACCATCAGCGAGGAAGACTGCTTCAGCAGCCGCAAGGACAAACCAGAGGCTGGGAAGATGACCGATGCTGTCACTCAGACAGAGCCAGGCGAGGAGGTGCCAGCAGTGAGCACAAGTGACTCGGAAACACAAACCAGCACTGCCACCGCCAGTGCTGGGACCCAAACCACAGTCGCCACCAGGGCAGCAAGCTCGCAAACCATGGTCCGCTTCATGTCGGCTACCACCCAGACCGACGTGGACGAGAATGTTCTCCTTCCTCCGGGAACCCAGTCTAAGGAAGGCTCACCAGTATCCAAGATGTCTGTGTCGACATCTTCCAGTCTGAAGTCTTCCTCCTCGCTGTCTTCTCAGGGCTCGGTGACAAGCTCCATCGGCTCCCAGGCTTCCATCCGAGCCCACGACCTCATCCTTCCTGGACATGCCACGTACTGGGGCACACCACACTTTGACTCATTTAGAAACTTGAATAAAGAGCGGCAGCTTCACCTTTCTGGAATCAGGTCCCGGCTCAACCATATGCTGTCCGTGTTCTCAAGGAGAACATTTCTTACTGAAAACTATCTTGGCTTTAATTCAGGGAATTTGACCAGAGCACCAGTTACTGCACTGTATCCCTCCTATCAGTGACTGCGCAGTCTCCAGCCCGGCCTGCAGATGTCATCAGTGTCCCCTGTCCCTCACTGTTCTTCCACGACGTCCAGTCACCCCGAGTTTGTTTGACTTCTCTAAACTGCATGTTAGTTTATACATTTTTGTTTTGTTTTTGTCATGTATAAACCAGGTTTTGGTTGTATGGTTTAAACACTATGGGTATAATTTCTTTGCACAATTTTAATATTGATATCTCTTGGGTTTTTGGTTTTTTTTATCATTTTTCCTTAATAATATTGATATCTCTTAAAGAGAATATTTAGGGGTTCTCAGGTTAATTCAGGTAAAAGTTAGAGTAGTTTTGCATTTTTCTAGATTTATGTACTCCTCTGTTTTAGAAGTTTAAATCACTAGTTTTTATGATCAAAATCCTGTTTAGAATAAACTGTTACGGGAAAGCCGGGATGGCTCAGTGGGTTAAGCGCTCACTTTGTAGCGCCGAGGTCCGAGGATCGAATCCCGGCCCCGGCCCGTGCGGAACCATATGCTGAACTGGGAGCTCCCCCAGTTCAGTTCTCTCTGTCTCTGTCTCTCTCTCTCTCTCTCTCTGTCAAAAATAAAAATAAATAAATAAAAATATATTTAGAATAAACTGTTTCTTAATTGTCTGTCTCTTCTTTGGATACCTGTGTTCTTAACACTAACTAAATATAAACATTTATTTGGTGATTGCACGACTGCCTTTTGTTTTTGTTTTCTGGCACTTTGCTCTTCAACTCTGGGAGTGTGTCACAAGTAATGCACCTAATAGCTATTTAGGCAATTTTTAAAATAGTGTTGGGTGGAGAAGAAGTAGATGATTCAAATTGTAAAAGAGAAAATATTCCCTTAAAAGTTAGAAGACAAAAGAAATGTCAGGGTCATCCCTTCCTTAGTGCTATGAATATTGATGTTGCTATCTTTATGGTTGGAATGAGGAAACTTGCCAGACAGAAATCATAGGTCTTTTCATGTACCTCTACCCTGTCATTTTTCAAAGAAAAGGCTTGAGCTATTTATAATGGTTTCCTGCTTCTCTGCCAAAGAAGGCCTTAGTGTGCATTCCTGGACTTATCCCTGATATTAATTAACTCTAGTGACCCCATGGGCCTAATTTCATCAGATGGGTGTATTGACAGTGATTTAGTAATCTGATATCCTGAAGTAGGGGAAAAGAGGACACAGACAATTATCCCAGATTCCTAGTCCATTGGCAGGCAATGTAACTGGTTTCTACACCCTGCTAATAATCAGGGTTGGTATGGCTGTGGAATCCTGTTTTTGTCCAGCCTCATTTGCATGGACAGACAAAAGGAAGAGAGTTAAATGATGGCTTCCTCCTCCTAATCTGGCTAGAGAGAAAGAGGTCTAAATAGGGGAGGGTATTGTCTGCCGCACAAGTACATGAGCACACCTGAAGGTTTTAGCATATACACCAGATTCCCTTGTGGTCACCGGGTTATTTGCTGGGTTAGTAATATAATCTGGGCTGTGAAACAGACCAGACAACCAGCTAATGTCTGATTGTGAACAACTCTGACATATGTCTTAAATAAGCATAATGTTATTTGAAACTGTTTAAATATTTAGATAATTTCCTATGTGTTATCTTTGACCCTCGCAACAACACAACAACGTAGTGGTTGTACAGCTGTTATTCCCAGTTTTCAGGTGAAGAAACTGAAGCTCAGGTTAAGTAGTGTGTTCAAGGTCACATGGCTAGAAAATGGTGACACAGCATTTAAACACAGATTTTCAGATCCTGAGTTTAGTACTCCGCTAAACTACTGTTTTGTTTTATTTTTTCTCCTTTTTTAGGATGTTATTGTTTGAGAGAAGGTGAGAGAGAAAGGGGAGGGCCTGGAGTAGGCTCCATAGCTGTACACCATTAGTTGCGACATAGTTTCATTCCACACAGGTGGATGAGGGGCCACACAGAGCAGAAACTGAACTGGGGGCCTCTCACATGGGAGATGAGAACCTTCACCACCATCCCAGCAGTTACTGGTTATTCTGCAGTTCAGCTCATGGGTTTGCATGGTCTGGGGCTCAGTTTCGATCCCTGGACCTCGCAGTTGCAAGGCAACTGCTCAACCTTACTGAGCTTTCCCAGCATCCCTATACTACTGTTTCTTTACAGGGAGTATGGAGGCATTAGAGGGTGTATCTTGAGAAGTGACAGTGAATGCAGTGGTGAATTGAAATAATAAATTTTAACCTCATGAACAGATACAACAAGTACACTTGAAATTTCAACTCACTGGGTTCTATGGAGCTCTTCAAAGGCTTTCCTAGAAAAGGTTCTGTGTTCAGTGTGGGAAATGATGGATCAAATAGATTTCAACGGGATCTTCAGTGCAGGACTACACAGACTTGAAGGAGGTCATGCTCACATTGACTTTCTCAGAGGAGGGTTAACCATAGAGTCCTCTTTATGCAGCAGTACTCAAATCTATTCTCTGAGAGTGTCAGTGATTAGAACCAAGAACAAGAGTTGTATGGAATTCTAAGACAATGGCCTGGTCTCCGTAAGCAAAGCTTTCCTGGCACTCACCTGCAGAGTGTCACTATAGGGCAGAGTTTCTCTAGGTGAGATCTGAGAGCCACTCGCGTCAGAGTCACCTGGGTCCTTGTTTAAAATGTTGATTATTGGCCCTACTCCCAGGGGACGGGGAGGGTGGGTGTGGCAGAGTATTTGGTTCAAAATATTTGTTGCCACACCCTCGGAGATAATTATATTTCCTTATCTGTCTAATGTCAGACTTGGCCATTATAGAAGACGCTGTAAATATTTCAGTATCTAAAAAGGTAAAAGCTCATTCTTAAAAAACAACTATATTATCATGCTCACACCAAATAACATAAAAATGTCTCAGTATTATCAAAAAGTATTCAAATTCACTTGTCCCATTTTTTTCCTCCCTGATGATTTGTTTGAATTAGAGATCCATACAATTTCCATGTCAACCGAATCAGACCATAGGGTCAACATTCTCTTGAAAAATTTAAGAAGACAAATAAATGGCCCCCCCACCTTTGTAGGCAGTGGGGCTGGGGAGTATCTACGTTTTACATGGGACTTAAAGTGACTAACAAGGGGATGCCGGGATGGCTCAGAGGGTTGAGTGCTCTTACAGCCCCGGGGTCTGAGGATCTAATCCTGGCCCTGGCCCATGTGGACCCATATGCTGAACTGGGGTGTACCCCCAGTTCATTTCTCACCTGGGCATGCTTGTCATGTGAGAGGCCCCTGGCTGTTTTCTGCCTTGCACAGCCCTGAGCCCCCAGCCTGGTTCCCACCCTGCACAGCCCTATGCCCACCTGTGAAATGAAACTTGAAAACAAGACGTACAGCTATGGAGACTGCTCTTGGTCGTCCCCCTTCTCTCTGTCTCTCTACCAAAAAAACAAAAAACAAAACCCCAAAAAACAAACAATAAAAACATCTTTAAAGTGACTAACAAGAAAATCTAAAATTAAATAGCATGTAAATGAAACATTACATGCAAGAAACCCAAGGGTGGGGGATACAGAATGGGTCAGCGATGAGGCTACAAATGCATGCCACAGTGACCAACACATTTACTTTGAGTAGGCCACACATTTAAGCTTCTCAAGTAGCCAAGACAGAAAGAGAAACCTGGTCAGACCCACCATCACAATATCTGTAAAGTAAATCCAAGTTTAGGAAGAAAAATCCTTGATACTAAGATCAGGTAAGAATGTCTCACAAGGATCCTCTTATAAAAATGATACTGTTAAGCATTCTGATAATAAACACAATGACAGGTATTCTGGGCATGCCCAAACACTGAACTTTATAGGGATGCTTGCCCAAACTTATAAATGAATTGGACGTATTCAGATGTGCTGTGAGCATGAAAAGCATACAATCATCCTATCTAGAAGGCACCTGGCAGACCTCAGGAGGTCTTCCCCCACTTGTCCAGTTTCATAGCTGTGCAGTTTCTTCAGGCCAACACAGTAGGCTCCCCTGGTAGCTGAGTCTCCTTTCTAGTGAATCTCTTCACACCTCTGTACCCAAATCCTTGGAGTTAAGTAAACACCTTTGCTTATGCTAATACATGTGAGGACTTGATCCTTTGTGTGCAAGCCAACAAACCATACAGGTTTACATACGTTACAAGTTGCGGAGGATTGCTGCACCTTAGACTCAGTGGAAAAACCCAGCATAGTACAATTCAGTAAAAGCAACTCTAAAGGACAACCTCTTTTCAGTCTGGGAGACAGCTGTCTGATCCAGCTTGATGGAGCAGACCAAAGGGGCAGCTAGGATTTTTCTTAGGAAGCCAAGACTTTGAGCACATGACTATAGGGATGGTGTAATTGACACCCGTTTTTACTTCTTTCATTCAGTTCCCTCTGATACTCTCACCCTCAGATTTCCCTTCGAGGAATCATTTCTGTTCCTTACTCAGTCATGTTTCTGGTGAAGGTGACTACACCTGACTTGGGGTGGTGTGTGTGTACATCATATTTGCTGGCCCTCACTGCTGATTCAGGGCTGGATACATAACCAGATAACTTTTGCCACAGATTTGTGGAAAGTGGCTTGATGCTGAGAGGGCACGGTGGCCGAGCTGACATGGCCATCTACATGACACCTTGGTCAGTAGAAGGCAGATCGATATGATCAGACATGAGGCCTCATTACATCATGTGTCCTGATGCAGCTGGTCTCAAGTCAGAACTACACTTGGACTTTAGGAGCCATTTTTGCTTAAATGAGAATGGGTATTCTGTCACTTGTTACATAAAAGCCCTAGCTTGTACAAAGATGAAAACTCCAAAATCCTGTGCCTCCTAAACATGGCCAAGGTGGTTGGACTGAAAATATTTCAGGGCAGAAAGTGCCTGTTAACCACCACAGGGTCGGAAAAGCTTCTATAATTACACATGAAACATGATTCTGAGGAGTATCTTTTTGGAAAACCTGTTATTCATAAGTTGCAAAATGTACTCCTATGTAACAAAATGATCAAACAAAATGAATTGCTGGCATTGAACTAAATAAATTCTGGATGCCATCCCAAGAAATAATGGTGTTAATTTTAGAATTGTTATTTTGGGTCATTCTTTCTGAAAATAGTTAATAAGGAAGAATAAGATAGTCTACTGCGGGAAAAGCCGGGACGGCTCAGCGGGTTGAGCGCTCGCTTTGAGGCCACGAGGACCGAGGATCGAATCCCGGCTCCGGCCCAGGCAGGACCCACATGCTGAACTGGGGAGTTCCCACAGTTCGGTTCTCTAGCTGTCTCTGTCTCTGTCTCTCTATCTGTCAAGAGTAAAATAGAAATAAATATTCACTAAAGATAAAATAATTACTCTCTATAAATATAAAAAAAAAAAAAAGATAGTCTACTGAGACCATTCCTAGTTTGTGACAGTAAAAGCACATCAACATAGGTTGTTACTTAGTTCTTTTCTCCAGTAGAAGCCTATGTAAGCAAACAACCCATTAGGGACGATTGGGCTTTCAGAACTTTCTGGGACAGATAAGTTAATTCTCACTTAGAGGGTAAGCTCTAATGTTTGTTTTTTCTCTTTCTTAATTGTTAAATTTATTGGGGTGACATTGGTTGATAATAGTTACATTATTTCCAGGTGTCTCATGATTTTAAATGGTCCTTGTGGTTGAAAAAACACTGACCTGGGAAGTAGAAAGCCTGAGTTCTAGTTTCAGTTCTGATACAAAATAAGCTCATTGATTCTGACCAAGTCCTTTAAGCCTCCTTGGGCCTCAATTCCACCCCCCTCCCCCACCCCCAAGTCCCTATAAAACAGACTATTTAGGCTAGATGTTGATTGAAGTCTCCTCCAACTTCAATCTTTTTGTAAACAGGAAGACTTATTAATATAAATCATGAGTAATTTATAAAACAAACAGTGGCACTTAAATTTTCCCTTGCATTCATGTATAAAACCTGTTTTCTATGCTTGGGTTTTCATTGCAAATAAGACAAAAATAAAAAAAGGAAGGATCAATATTATGAACTAAAAAGTATAAAGCATGGTGTTCACATATTTCTCAATACTGTTCCTGGGCTGGGAATGAATGTGACATGGTCCTTGTTCTCAAGAAGCTTCCTGTGTAATAGTGGAGGCAGGTTAACTTATAGTACCAGAAGGGAGGGGAATTGATAAACCAGATAGCGAGTTTAGACAATTCTTAGAACTGACCCTTATAAGAGGATATTTTGAAGGATGGATGGACAATTTGAGGCAGAAGGATTATCATGTATTGAATCTATTTTCATTATGGAAATAAAGATATTTGGAAAATGATTGTATGCATGTAAATTTAATTTTTTTCCCCTGGTGGATTTGTTCTATTTGAGTGAAGGACAGCTAACATTAATTGAATGCCTGCTATGTTTTAGACTGTTAGGTGCTTTACATGTTATCTCATTTAATACAACTTTTAAATAGCTGGTATATTAAATGACAACTAGGAGCTAGAACATGGCAAAGTTAGGATTTCAAGTCATGTCCACTTGTTTCCAAAACTCTTGATCTTTCCATAATTATGACATTTCTCTCAAAGAATGCGGAATTTTCTTAACAGCTATAAAAACGCATAGATTCTGAAGCCTGTGATTCGCAACGCTAAAGAGAAACGAGTAGCGCGCCCTTCCCATCGGTAAGATCCGGTGGGTCACGTGCCTGGGGGCGGGGCCGGAACGTTCGCAGAAGAGCCGTGGTCACGTGGAGCAGAGGGGGCGGCGGCCACGGGGGCGTGGCCGTAACACTGGTAGAACCTCCAGACCTAGGCTCCTAGTGGGCCACGCCCCCTGCCCCTTCGGGGGCCCGTGCGCGGCGGAGGGGTGGAGCTTTTCTCGTGACCTTTCACCCCAGCATGGCTGCGCCCGTGGGACCGGTGAAATTCTGGCGACCGGGTAAGGCCCTTGGCGGAAGGCTGGGTAGATGGGGCGGCCTGCCTTTGTTCTTGGCCCCTCGGCCGGCGCCCCGGGGCCTGCGGACCTTCTCTCAGGCCCAAGCTCGGCGGGCTGGCCACCGCCGCCTACGTGCTGGTGGGCTCTGCGGCTCGGGCACCCATAGTTTTCCCGAGGGATTCGGGGCTCCGCTCCCAAACTCGGTATAAATTCTGTATGTGACCTTGTTCTAGTTTCTCAACCACCCCGGTTCTCGGGCCTCGTATTTCTCACTGCTGATGCCTCTCTTGCCCAACCCACGAGATGGGGAAACGCTGAAGCACCCACGCGTGTCCCGTTACCGCCCCGGAGCTACAGTGGAACCGGACAGGTGGTGCTGCTCAGGGTTTAGGAGCTCAGGCGGAGTCGGACTGCCTAGGTTCGAATTTTCCGCTCTGCCACATAGTAACTGAGTGCCTTTGGGCAAGTCATTTAACCCTTCTGAGCCGTAGTCTCTATCCTCGGGCAGAATAACGAGCATGACGCGTTGTCCGACATAGTCATTCTTGTCTGTCACGAGTGTACACCAGAAAGTGAACACCTTCATATTGGCCCTGCCACGTATTTCTCTTGCAGGCTAACTGGAATCTCAGTCACAAAATGTTTTTCTTGTTTTATTTTTCTCAATCATGATTTTATTAATGCATATGCATTATTTTCTCCCCTTCCATCAGTTCCTTGTGAAAACAAGTTTCTTTTTTCCACCTCTTGCTGGTTTTTTTTCTCCCCACCTGCACCTCTGCAGGTCTGGATGTGCAAAGTATATTGCAGCAAAAATGAGACAGAGGATAATACAAGGAAAGCTTTAAACTTTTTTTTTTAGAGTGGGTTCCTGAAATTCTGACCATGCATATAACTGATGTGGGAGGTAAACCCAAGCAAGGGATGTGTTAATAATTTTTTAAAATCTGTAGTTTGTCACTTAATTTTATGATTCAGCATTTCAAGTCATCAGCCAATTATCCATCCTGAGTTTTATTTGCAGCCAAAACTAGGATTCCATTAGGTAATGAGATACCCTCTATTTTATTTATTCAAGCCTTTAATAACATGTCAAAGGGTTAAGTATAATAAAGGCCTGAATGAATTATTTATTGATTGTTACACCAGGATATTATTTTAGTTACAGAACCTGGGATTACTCTCTGTTTTATTCCATTCTTTAGTTCATTGAGAGTATACTAATTGGTACCTTGTCAGGAGACAGCTGTAATTGACTACAGCTGTGCTTTGCTCTCAAGGTTTATTACTCTCTCAGTTATACTGTGAAGTTATATATCCCTTCTTAGAAGAAGTTTTAAAATGAGGCAGAAAAAAGTGGTGGTAAGGAAGATGGGCTCTAGAGCCTGGCAGTGGGGCCCATCTTTCACTAACTCGGTGACTTGGTAAAAGTCACTTAAGTGCTCAAAGTCTCAGTTATCTCATAAATTGAGCATTACGCCTACCCAAAGGATTGTTTTCAGGATTAAATGAGAATACATGTAAAGCTGTTAGCACTAGATACATAATAACAATGATAATTATATGGAAGTACAGAGGCGAGGGAAAGATTGAATGTGTGAATTAATACTTTACAAAGGTAGATATTTTTGAGGCAGACAGGGAAGCACAAATAAGGTTTTGTTCTGTGGAGAGGCAGGAGAATGGAGCTCTAGGCAAAGGGTGCTGCATGAACAAAAGCAAAGTGGGATGTGTGCCTCAAGCATGTCCAAAAAACCCCAAATGATTGAGTAGTGTGATGGTGTTAAGTGGTAGGGTTTATTTTGGGGTGTTGTAGGACCTCATTGTGAGAGGTCTCATGGCAAGGTAAATTTACTGTGTTTGAGCAGGGGATGACTCGATCAGGTTTATTTTAGAAAGATAACTGGCAGTGGTGGGCACAATGGTTGGGGGAGGAAACTAGAGTCAGGGACACCCTTAAGAGAAGGTGCTACTAAATTTGAGGAGGAATGTTGACAGCCTTAATTTTGGCCTGGGAGGAGAGAGGAGGGACTTTTTTGGAGAGACATTTTAGAGGCAGATGTAGGACAAAGTAAAGTTATGACTCAAATTTCTGGGTTGGGTAGCTATCTAGGTAAGTGGTTCTCAAATTTTGCTGTGTAGTTGACTCACTTGGGAAGCTTTTAAAAATCTTGCTGCTTTGTCATACCCGTGGCAGCAAACCAGAAGTCTGGAGGGCTAGGAAGCAGGCATCAGTAATTTTTAAAGATTCACCAGCCGATTCCATCATGCATCAAAGTTTGGGAGCCACTGGACTAGGTAAACCATTGTCATTAAAGGAGGTGGTAGTGGATTATAGTACACACTTACCGGGCCCTTTGTGCTGGTCACTTTTACGTCCATCATCTTATTAAATGGTCACAATATCTCTGTCATGGCGGTATCACTCATTTTACCGATGAGGAAACTGAAGTTCAAGGTATGAAAATAGGATGTGGGAAATACATAGTGAAGATCAGGGAAATGGCTGAGGTTGGATATAAAGCTAGACATTGGAATCATGAACATAACCTGTAGGCTGGGAGTCACAAACTCAAATAGCTGCAGGGGCCTTTCAGACAATCTAAATAAGTGAAGCTGCAGGTGGAAGTGGTAGGGAGTGGGATGAGGACTGTGTACTTACACTGATACCGGTAGTGTATACACTGGAGCTTGCAAGTGTGCTATGTAAAGTAGGAAGCTATATTCCAAGACTGCCCAAACTTTTGCTTGTCTGGGCCATGTTGGAAGAATTGTGTTGGGCCACACATAAAATACACTAATGCTAGTGATAGCTGATGAGCTAAAAAAAAAATGTCACAGAAAAAAAAATTTCATAATGTTTTAAGGAAGTTTACGAATTTGTTTTGGGCCTCATTCAAAGCTGTCCCGGGCTGCATGCAGCCTGTGGGCCATGGGTTGAACGTGTTTGAAGTATTCAGTTCTACCTAATTGTCATGGGCTCAGAGTTGCCAGATTTTTTGTTTTTTTTAAGATTTATTTTTATTGTTTTTGACAGAGAGCGATAGAGATAGAGATACAGAGACAGAGAGAAGGGGAAGGGCCCAGAACAGTCTCCAAAGTTGCACATAATTGGTTTTTTCACATAGTTTCATTTCACAGTGGGTCGTGGGGTTGCACAGGGCAGGAATTGGGCCGGCGTCTCACCCCGGTGAGAACTGAACTGGGGGCACTCCCCAGTTCAGCATATGGGTTCGCATGGGCCAGGGCCAGGATTTGATCCTTGGTCCCAGAGCTGCAAAGTGAGCGTTTAACCCACTGAGCCATCCTGGCTTCCCTGCCAGATTTTTGTTAAGCCTATATCCAGATTTGAATGGGAAATTTTCACATGTTTTAAATGAACTATTTCAAACATTTTAACCAAGGCATGTTTGGGTACCTTGAGTAACTAGTTTGTGATCTTTGCCTTAAGAGCTTTGTGTGAATTACCTAAGACTTAGAGAAAAAGTTTGAGCATCACAAGTGGATCAGAAGGGCCTGGACATTTTCCTTCATTCATTCAACAAATATTTAATGATTGCCGACCACGTGCCTGGTGAAAATTTTATAGCAACAACTTTGGAGATTTTCTGACCAGATCTATAGTAAAAAATATTTTGTGCTGTGATCCAGTGTGCATATACACATACACACAACACTGAAAAAGTTGTACAAAAACAATACTGCTTTGCACTCTGATGGCATGATGCACTCTGATACTTTATATTCTGTTTCTAGTTCATTATTAAAAAATGCTGGTCATGACCCCACTACATTAATTTCATAATCCACTAATGGGTCACCACCACTCAAACTGAAAAACTGGATGAGAAAGAATGCTGAATGGGGATGGGTATGAGTCAGCCTTGTTTTATAGCTGGCAAAATGAAGGCATTTATAGTTTGCAGTGATTACAAATGTGCTACTTTCTTAAGCATAGACAATTTTCACAAGGGAAAAACAACCCTAGGCAGTCAGAATGGCTGTGAGATGTCTACAGCAGAGAAACAATCCTAGTTTGGCTGAATGAAATCCTTTGTGAGGAAACTTGCTCCTTATTGACAGCTGCTGTTCTTGTAAGAGATCTAACAGAATAGGATACTGAGGTGGACTTGTCTGTAGGCGAGAGACCAGGAAGGGTGGGATAGTAAAGGAAACACCTGTGTGGACAAAACCCCGATGAGGGAGGAGGTAAGAGATCTTGCAGGAGTAATGTTAAAGTGTTCTATACATGCTGTAAAGGCTTAAAATGTGTTTTGAAAAGAGGGAATTCTGGACAGAAACAGTTGATGAAGAAAGGGTATTCTTTGTAATAGTTTTATTAGGTAAAAGTTACAAGACATTATTAAGATGGAACAATAACAATACCATGTATAATGAGGGAGAAAGGATAGGAAACCTGCTTCTTAGAGTACAGGCTTTGTTCCAGTCCTGTCCTATCTCTTATCTTGATGAAAGAAAGGTCAACATTTTGGCAGAAACAGTACAGCAGTGTTGGGTTGCAGCCTCTTTGGGAGCTTCCCAGGTGAAATCTGAAACTAGCTCCTATAGCAGAGGGCAGGGAGAGACGGAAGAAAAAGGCAGACACTTCAGATTGGTAGGTGGCAGGTTAATAAGCAAGGACGTTTACATACGAGGCCTGCCTTGGACAGTGGCAAGAAGCATAGATTGCTGCACCTACTCACCAAATCTTTAAAACTCTACATAGAGATCTTAACTAGGGCCAGTCACATACATGGTGGCCTTAACTGAATTTAGTCTGCACATAGTCCAGATTGTTTCATCACCACATTTCTCTCATGGCTTTGTCCTTGGGCAGCTTCTACCCCGGGGAAGGCAAGCAGAATGCACCTTCCAAAACACAGGGAACTGGGTGAGGAACCTCCAATTGCCTGCATCCAGCTCATAGGTCAAACTGGCAGTCTTGTCTTCATGATGACCTTCCCCAACAAACAGTGCCCCACTTACCTGATTTTTGGCTATCTTGGACATCTGAAACACAACTGTGTTCCTAAAATAAGTGGAAAAGGGGTCAGAGATCTATGGCAGTGATTCTAAACATAGCTCTAAAGGAGGCCTGTGGACTTCCAGCATTTTGCATTCTGATAAATTACATTCAGGTATATTTTTCAGGAGAGGGCCTTTCTTAGATTATTGAAGGGATCTGGGAACCCCCCTTCCCTAAATGTAAATCTAAATCACTGGGCTATCTATTCTTATCACAAACCCCTGCATTGTAGCTTTTGAGTTCAGAAGACCTGCAAGATGATAGTGTTGGGTAATTATCCCTGTAGCATTCCCCAAAGTTATACAGCATATGCTTGAACTTTTAGGGAGGGTTTTTATTGATTCACAAAGACACCATATCCCTGTGCTGAGCAGCACTTTTAGGAATATCTTCTTTATATTAGTTGAATTGTTCTAGAGCTACATAGACAAATCAGGATGAAAAGTGATGGAGACTGATCATAAAAATTGAACCCTCCTATAGCATTTTCCTTTACCTGTCTACAAATCTGTGGTACCTTGAACAGTTTTTCGTGATGGGCTGTGGCTTCCCTTTTCTTCACCATCCTGAGCACCAGGTTGTCATTGCTCTGACTAAGTTGTCCATAGATGTTATTTCATCTCAGCACAGTGGTTTCTTGGAACAACACTTGACATCCAACTGCTCCAATTCTGTGATTCAAGTGACGGCTACCATTTATTGCATCCCACTCCACTGCACTGGATGTGGTTGATTGGACCAGGCTGGGGGAAAAAGGGCCTCCCTCACACCCCAAATAGACAGCACACATCTGGGACTCCCTGTCGCCCGTGCTGGATCTTTAGTTTTCTCCGTAGCACTTCCTACTGCTTCATGCACTAAGTTACATTCTATTGGGAGGACGCCTAAAAGAAGCAAGTAAGCTGCGTGAGGGTAGGTCCTGCATTGTTCATGTCATTGCTCTTGCACTTTCATGCCTGTGAGGCGAGTGAATGAATGATTGGGACCCTGAGCTCTGGCACTGTCGGCAGCCATGATTCCAGCTCCTGAAGTGGAGCCATCCCATGGGATTGAGAGGAACTTGTTGAGAAGCATAGAGATGAGAGAAGGAGACAGCCCACGCAGCATTTGAGTCCCTGGTTCCTAGTGTCCCTGAACCTTGCTGCCACCCTACAGGACTCATTGTTTGCCCCAGCTAATTCCCATGGGGTTTCTGTCACTTTTATGAAGTATTCGATAATAATACCAACAGGGAGACCAGAACTAAAATCATTGTCTTCGGTAGTACTATACAGTTGTGTGTAGCCAGTTTGGAGCCCAATGGGACTGCCATCTTCTTTGTTCTTGACATTGAAGTGAGGCTTTTAGAGGAGACTTTTGTGTTCTCATTGGTGTTTTTCTAGATGCTATCCTGAAGTTAAAGCTTAACATCTCTCCATAGTTTCAGATCAGATGCATTGCTTCTGTTGTATATCTTCATTTTTGAATTTGTAGATTTTGCATGTTTTCTGTTCATTGTATCAGAGAATCTGAAAAAACTTTTTTTTTTTTACAGGTACAGAGGGACCAGGTGTCAGTATTTCTGAAGAGAGACAAAGTCTAGCTGAAAACTCTGCAACAACTGTTGTTTATAATCCATACGCAGCCCTTTCTATAGAGCAGCAGAGACAGAAGCTGCCGGTGTTCAAGGTACATTAAGTAGGTGTGTTCAATCTGTTGGCCTGAAGCAGTCTGCAATAGTTGTTGGCACTGAAGTGCATAGTGTCCTCTTTTACTCCTAATTCTTTAGAATACAACACAAAGAACTCAGAGATGACTTTCTCTGAAGGGATTAACTTTTCAAAATTTGTGTTCGTTAACTGTAGAAATCTTCAAAGTCTTAATATTTCTTTTCAGTTAGATCTTATGTATCAAACATTAAAAAGAAATGCAATACATTCTTTTTCCCCCTCTTAACTTTCAATTATGGGCAAGTTCCAACATAGGAAAGTAGAGAAAATAGCACAGTGAACTTCTACACACCCAGCTTCAACAAGTTGCCAACATATGGCCAGTTTTAGCTTTCTTTTTAAAGGCATATTTCTTTAAAGAAGATTAATTGGGAATATGATGTGGTTTCTAGTGAGGAGGTTAACTCCCACTGAGAGTGATGGGAATTTGGTGTGTTTATCATATATCATGTCCATATCCAGACTCTTGATTTCATTAGCCTCATGAAATGGATGCATCTCTTGTCATCTCACAAGGGACCAAAGTATAAACTGGAATTCAGGGTGTTTGTTTACAGTGAGTTCTCTAGTACAGAGGGACCCAGTCCCTGGACACACATTCTCCCTGTTGCTGCATCCACATGGGAAGCCAAATTGTGATCAGGAAGTGAGCTCAGAGCCAAAGGTGACTTAGATCTAATTGAAGAATTTCCTACAGCCCCTGATGAAAGGTGATGCATCTGGAATGACTGAAGCGGCTGTAGCCACCAGCACCCATGTCTCTCTTCTAAGTTTTTATACTTAGGGAGTCCCTTTGTCCAGAGCAAGCTTGCCTAACCTGTGGCTGACATGTCGCTGCATGTGGCCTAGAACGGCTTTGAATGGGGCCCAACATAAACTTGCTTAAAACATGAAATTTTTTTTCCCTTTAAGTCCATCAGCTATCTTTAGTGTATTTTATATGTAGCTTGAGACATTTCTTCCAGTGTGTCCCAGGGAAGCCAAAATATTGGATAACCCTGGTCTAGACTGTGCTAATAATTTCTTTTCTAGTAATAGAAGGGCTGTCCAGAAAAAATCCAGCTATTGTCAACATAACGAGAATGGTTACATGGCTGGATACTTTCTGGACAGCCCTCGTATATTCTTTCTCCAAATGTATATAAAATGACATCCTTCTTAATTTAGCCAACTCACTTTGAGTAGAGTTCTATGTGGCCCCCAATATTTTAGTCACTCATGTCCTGACAGTTTCTGGGTTTCTTCCTCAGGTGAATAGCCTCATCTATTATGTGTGAATGCAAATCAGTTTGACCCACAGGAGATAAGATTATAGGTTCATGTTGCTTCCTCACCACTGAGGGACACACTTTGAGCTGTGATGTGGTGTTTGGACTTCAAAGTTCAAACACAAGCTTCATTGTTTGTGTGCCGTGTTACATGTGGACCTAATAGCACCTCCCTCATAGGACTGTTGAAGACCTGATGAGATAATCCACAAAGAACATTTAGTAAGATACCTGACATGTAGTAAAAGTTCAAATATAAGGATGATTATTATCTATTAAGTGTTAATTTTGGCCTTTCCTTCACTGATCCTTATTTTCCAACTATACTTATAAAATACAATAAATGAAACAACAAATTTAAAAAAATGTAAGCAAGAACTTAATATGGTAAGAAGGGTATAAGTTACTGATAAAAAGCAAAGCAGACGTTAACCAAAGTTAAGATCTCATAAGTTGTTAAATATAAATCTAGAAGACAAAAAGGATGAAAAGCCACCCATTCACCACTCCCTTCCCTGTTAAAACTAAAGGTAAAAGTAGCTTCAAAACAGAAGTTGAAACTAAAGCATCAGTAAATCTAAAGCTCATCACTTGTCTCCCAGTGTCATTACAAGGTGGCCTTGCCCTTGACTGCCTTTTGCAGGCTTTCATTGTCTTTGGGCCCTGGACACTGCTATGCAAGGTTGTCCTCTTCCTCAAGCTCAATGTCTTTGAAGCTGTCTGGTCCTCCTCACCATTTCTCGTTGATTTCCCTACATGTGCCTGTTGGTGGTATTGTCATTTTCCCAGTCTCCAAACTGGAAATCTTTTTGTCATCTCTCTCTTGAATGCCATACTTGTACACTGCACTTTCCCCATTTGCAATACTTCGTATTTAGCACATGATGTACAAATTATTGCCTTCAGTTTCTTCATGCTCAAATCAGTCTTGTATGCTGCTGCCCAATTTTCTTAAAGCACAGCATGTACTTCTCAGGCAAAGTCTGGACTCTAGCTCTGCATTCAAGGCCTTTCATACCACAACCCTAACTACACCTCTTGTAACTCATTTCCAGACCAAACCTGGAGCCTTTCATGGGCTTTTTATAATAACCTTGAATAGGGTTTGCATAGTTTGCTTATTTCCATCTTCTTTCTTTGGTTATGTTATTTTCCTTTCCTGGAATGTCTTGTCTGTCTATCTGTATTCAAATTGTCTTTCAAGTTTTCCTTGACCACCCACCCACCCATCTGTCCATCCATCCATCTACCCACCCAACCATCCATCTATCCATCCAGTGGATGGATCTACCATTTACAAATGTCTGCAAAGAACCAAAACTTTCCCCCATCTCCTACCCAAGAAAAAGAAAACACAAAGTGTAAGCAACTGATAAGAAAGCTTCTAGACTAGTCATTGGGCCACCTGCAGCCAGCTCTCCTTTGGGTGCTTGTAGAAATGCAGATTCCTGGGTACCACCCTAGACCTACTGAGTCAGAAACCCTGAGGGTAGGGCTAGGAGTCTTCATTTTTAAACAGATATCCCAAGAGATTTTCACACTTAGATTTGAGAAGCACTTATCAAGCCTCCAAATAATGCCAAATTCAAAAACCCAAAAGAGCCACTACCTCATTTAGCCAGTTAGGCTTAGGCAGTGTCCTAGCTTTTCCAGGCTTCACCAGATACACTGTTGGTGTGGAATCAGATGGTGGAGCAGTGATCAGAGTAGGGGAATTAGGCGTTTTTTTCACTTCATTCCAAACCAGGTATTTATGTAATACCTTCTTGACTTTCTAGACCATCATGTGTGTCTGTAATCAAATGTAAGTACAAAATACATTCTGAAGCTAAGCATGTAGGATGTTGGACTTGCCTGTGACTTTTCAGTAGCCAAACCAATGTTTCTGTTCCCACTGAATAGGTAAAGGAAGGATCAGTGGAAATATTAGATATAACCGATGAGGGCTTTATTGTGAATTTGGATTTATAGATAGAGGTGGAAGCATAATTTTTTTTGTCTATTTCTTTTATTTTTATGAGGTAATCAATGAAAACAATTTTATTGGGTAATACCTTATTTCTCTACCAGGAGACAGTATCGTTACCAGTTTCTTATTTTATCTTTTCCAAAGATAGATTACACATAAACAATCATATTCCCCCTTTTTAAAAAAAACACACAGATACTAGTGCATTGTACACACTGTTTCGCACCTTGCTGACCATTTCCTGTCAGTACAAATAGACATTTGTTCTTCTTAACAACTGCATATTATTCCATTATTGGGTTGTTTTGTAACTGATTTAACCAATCCCCTGTTGATGAACATGTAGGCTGTTTGAATTTTTGGCCATTATAAACAGTATTTAAATGAGTATGCTTGTATATATATCTTTGTTCACATGAATTAGTATGTCTATAGTTTAACGTCTTGTAAGTGAATATCTTGAACCAAAGATGTATTTTGCATTATGTATTTTGATTAACTTATTATAGTCAATTGCAGTTGTATCAGTTTGTATTGATAACAACAGTACCTGAGAGTTGGAAATACTTTTTTTATATTTCTTCTTAAAATTTAATTATCTTTGGCAAACAGCTCCTTTCATAATGTTTAAATATCTTTGTTTAGGTCTTTTGACAAAAATGTATGACTATTTACAATATATGGTTATATTTTTTCAGCTTAGGAATCATATATTATACTTGATAGAAAACTATCAGACAGTGGTGATTGTTGGAGAAACGGGATGTGGGAAAAGCACACAGATTCCACAAGTGAGTATATATTTCAGTGTCTTTGCACTTAGATTTGATTGGAAGGGTTTTGTAACTTGAGAACTCTCTTTACTTTGATTTGCATTGGACATGTTCAACCCAGCTAGGTATTTTTTATTAAAATTTTGGAGTTTATACTTTTTTTCATTAGTATTGAAGTAGCAGGCATCTTAAATTTATTATAATTCCAAAATAATGATTGAATAGCCATACTCTGAAAGGAACAATGAGGACTCATTCAAATAGTGTAATGCGTAGTTTCTGTCCTCAAATAATTACAGTTGAAGAGGAGGTATAAGATGAATTCTTTTATAGTTGTAAATAAAAGAAATGAGGTGTCATTGCTATAAGTCTCCATGGGAAGTAAATATGAATGTACATGTATATTTCATCAGACTTAGGAAATATGTATATGAATACCTCATAGATACAAACATC
This sequence comes from Craseonycteris thonglongyai, assembly GCA_004027555.1. Classification (NCBI taxonomy): domain Eukaryota; kingdom Metazoa; phylum Chordata; class Mammalia; order Chiroptera; family Craseonycteridae; genus Craseonycteris; species Craseonycteris thonglongyai. The sequence continues at coordinate 69,696 of PVKE010000027.1, read as the reverse complement.
TAAATATTTGTATCAGTTTCTCTGTTTAGATACTGTATGTATATATATTAAAAACCATGAATTTATGCCCATACTTTTTATTTTAATTCAACATAGGCCTCATTTTAGCTTTTCTTACTTGTAACTTTTCTCCAGTAGTGAGAAATTCAGACCCTATCATCTATAATATATTTGCTTATTTGTTAAATTCTAGTATACACATAAAATAGTTTCAGACTTGCTAACCCATACCCCTGTTTAGCTATTTACCAACATTTACTAACTGGATTACAGGAGTTACTAACATTTACTGAGTAGATTACAGTATTCACTAACTAGTTCATAGCATTTATGTACAGTTCTTTTTGTCTTTAGCTTTGCAGTCAAGATATTGTTTTCCGGTTACTTAGGTTAGTTCTTTTCTTCTCCACCCACTTCAGTGTAATGATATTATTCATTTGTAATACAGACAGGGTCATTTGTTAGTGTTGGTATTTTCTTTTGATTTTTCTATATGTCCTGGTTGGTTTTGTTCATTTTGTGGGTATTTGAAGAGTATGTAAAATATGACCGTGGTTCTAAGAGTCAGAGCTACACAAAAAGATCTACTCAAAGTATTGTCACTCCCTCTGTATCCCTGCTGCCCTCTTTCCATTTCTCCCTTCTTTCCTTCCCTTTCCTCCCTTCTTTCCTTCCCTTTCCTACTGATTCTTCATAGACAATTTTTGTCTTTAGTTTCTGCTTATCCTTCCTCTATTTCTTTTAAACAAATGAGCAGATTCATGTACCAGCATTTTAAATCTTTTTTTCTATTATAGAAGTAATATATATTCATTGTAAAACAATTTAGACATTCTAAAAATATGTAACTCTGATAAACACTATTACCCATTTTTGGATGTTAAAGATGCATAAAATCAAATCAATACATAAATAAATCAGATACATGCATATAATCAACTTTTTATGTATACTGATATAAACTAATGGAATATATACATGTATATAAAATCTAATTACTTTTTATTTAACCTGGCTAAAATATTTTGCATGGTTGATCTATATATTGCAATATTTCTGTGTGCACTTTAAAATTCTTTGATCTGTAGATTTAGCACTGTTCTGAGTGACTCATGGATGGTTTTTTATCACTTGAGGCAGCTGTAGTACATGGAAATTTTATAAGACTGGGGAGTCAGAATGTTAAATTTGTGCCTTGGTTCTTCTGATTTTGGCTCTGAAGTGAATTTAAACAGATCATCTAACATTTCCAAGCCTCAGATTCCTCATTTGCAAAATAATTTCCAAGATGTCTGCTGGGACAAAAATCATTTGTTATTTCCTTTCTCAGTGATTTTAACACAATATAGGATCACCTTGGGGGAGATTGTTTCTGGAGAAATGATGTCAGGTGTATACTTAGATGTGATTTTCTTTGTAGTACCTTGCAGAAGCTGGCTGGACAGCAGAAGGAAGAATTGTAGGGGTGACCCAGCCTCGAAGAGTGGCTGCTGTGACGGTGAGTTTCTGTTTTGGGTTTTTGTTTTCTTTCTGTATTGCAGAGACTCCTTTGGTGTCTTCTATTTCAGTGACTTATTTTTTTCTTATTTCCTAAAAGTTCCAAATGAATATGAAGTTACTCCTTAAGAATTTAATTCTTCAGTTTAAAAAGAACTATGACATGATTATTTTTATAAAATTGATACCCATACATTATGAGTTTTTAAGTAGTAATATATAACTGTACAGAGGAAGTCAAAAAAAGAAAGAAAACACCCCTTACTGTTCAGCAAAAATCTTGTGAACATCATTCTAGACTCCTCTTTTATGTTCACATGAAAATGAATGGTTGGTTGAATGGAAAGAAATAATTTTTTAAAAATCAGATCATAATCATATATTTGCTTTTGTTGGATTTAACAAAAGAGGAAACAAATGAAATAGGAGTAGTTATTGAACTTTGGGTAAATACTTGTTTACCATAAGATAATTTATTAAAGCTTGTGCACTAAGAATAAAGAATACAAAAAGCTTTAGGATGTTACTTATTTTTGAAATTACAGTTAGTTTTCTATTATAAGACTAAACTAAAAATAAAACAAAAAACTTAAAAAAAAAAAGACTAAACTAGCTTACTTATTCTTTCTACCATTTCTTCTTCTATTTGTTGTAGATGCAGTACTATAATTTTTATTTCAAGATTTATAAATATATGTTCTTTTCTATAACAAAATCCCTTAGGTATTTAACTATAATTCTAGTTTAAATAGTTTTAGTGTCTATTACTAATTATTTCCCTGGTTTGCCAACCTTGAATTGCTCATTTCCCTTTATTTCTTGATTGGCTAAATTTTATATGCGTGAGAATGTTTGATTGTGGTCTTTGTTGATATGAAATTCTTGATTCCGCTCTTTCCTAGGAATTGTGCAGAACAGCTCCATTGCCTTTTAGCATGGAGCGTCACTCACTGTACAGTAGTCTGAGCTCCAGTAGGGTTTCCCCCGCCACCTTTTGGCTTACTTTTCCTGCTTGAATGCTTATAAGATTGTTTTTGCACCAGGATATATCTTGATGCTGGTTGTTCTGTCTCATTTTTTCTTAAATATGGAAGAACTTTTAATATTCAGGTTCAGATCTCTGTATAGCAGGTGAGTTTTCGTCTATTATATCTTGGCATACTTTTCTGGAATATCAATTTAGTGTATATTAGATTCCTTTGTCTGTTATAGTATTTGTCACCATCTCTGGAATCGTCTGTTTTTTTCCAGTTTGTTTTGTGGGATTTCTTCAAGCCTGTCCACAATGTTCATGATTGTTTTTAGTCAAATTTATTCTATTTTAGTTCCTTTATATCTCTTCCTGGGTCTCATAATCACTTCTTTGAATGTCTTTTTTTCTTTAATAGATAGAGAAGAAGAGAATGTTTAGAATAGGAGGAGATATAATACATTACAAATTGTAAAAGCAGATACTACTACCAACATTTATTTTTTTATTTTTGAACTGAACTGGAGGCCTCACCGCATTCGGGAAGCACACCCCAGTTCAGCATGTGGGTCCGCCTGGGCCAGAGCCGGGATTCGATCCTTGGTCCTCGGGGCTTCAAAGCGAGCGCTTAACCCGCTAAGCCATCCGGCTTTCCCTACTACCAACATTTTTAAAAATCTAGAAAAATAACACAGTTTTTATAAATTAATTGCCTGACACCTTTTTCTGTAAATCTTTTTTTGTTTCTGTGATTTTTGACTGGTTTTCCATTGATTACTTATTCACATGACAATGTTTTTCTATTATTTTTCTATAGAATGAGTTGAGCATTATGTTAGTGTTGCTCCAGCATGGTTGATTCATATTTGCTTTTTATTATTTGACACTGTGGAAAAGTTCCTTTAATTTTGTAAGTACTGTAGCATTGTATAAATTTTAGGGATTGTTCTCAAATTTGGAGAAAGCCCCTCTAGCATGTTCCATGTGCAGGCCTTGAGATTCAGAGGACTTCTGCAGACGGGCTTCTGATCTGTACATTTGAGACCTTGTTCCTCCTCCACTCATTGACTTTGCGTCTCTTCCTTAAGCTGTTTTTAGCTTATGCTTACGATTTCTTTGAAACTGGATTTCTTTGAATTCTACTCCTGTTTCTTTGGATAATACTTTTAAAGTTTCTTTTTAAGCTGTGTTTTTGCTCTTGTTCCTTTCCTAATTCAGTGGACTTGTGTTAGTATTTCTGATGGCTGCAGAATTGTGAGGTTGTACTAGTCTGAATAATGCACAGCCTCTCACCAAATCTGTCTTCCTTTGTTGGGGGATGAGGACGAGGATCTGGCAGTACACTCCTTAGTGATCGGAGAGGTCTCAAATGGCTCACGATAAAGTTCTCTGGGAGCTCTGGTTTGGGATTTGCTGTGTGCTCATGGCTGTCTGCCCCTATCCCTCAACTTCCCTTACCTTGTGAGTCTGCTTTCCAAGTGGGTCCTCTATTGAGACATTTCCTATGTCTCCTGGGCCTGAACACACCACTGCTTCTTGTTTTCCTAATACAAGGATTGTTATCCCTGCCTTTTAGGGTGGTAACACTTCCGTGAAGGTAGCGAGCAGCCTGCTCTGATTGCGAGGTGGCTGGGACCTGTGTTCTGCATTCGGACCTCACAGTCTTTGGCAGCTGTCCTTCCTAGTTTATTGTTTGGGCTCCTGTCTTTCTCCTTTCATTGAAGATGGAAGATTTGGTTGATAATATGTTTTATTTCTTTTGTTGTTTTAAATCAGCTCAGAGAGGACAGTGGGGGCAAAACTGCCCTTATTTTGCCATCTTTACCTGGAAAAGAAATTTATTTCCCAGAGTTATTTTTGCTCTGTACTGAGTTTTAATTATTGCATAATCTTTCTTCCCAAAGTTCATTTTCTAATTATCTTCAAGTTAGACACTGATAAACATTTTCCAAGTCTTGTGTGTTCGTGTGTAAGAATGGAGCTAGTTTGGAAAGTATGTAACCTTATTAATGTCACAAGAGATGACTCAATTACTTAAAATTGGAGCAGTTTTTCCTTTTTGTGGTTTGGAATTCTAGCTCTTAATCAGTTTGCATTTTAGTTCCAAATTTGTAGCCATGGATAATTTCCATGAAGCCACATGCTTACTCTGCAAAGAACAAAAAGTGGACAAATTAACTGCAGTATTAATAGAATTGTCAGGTTTGAAATACTACATCTCAAAAAGTACTTTGTGTACAGACTGAAATCTGAAAACAATCTCTGAGCCTAAAAATAGATTGCATAAGCAGCTGCTTGATCTCTGTGAGAAGCAGGTACTAATAAAGATGCTCATTGGGCTCATATGGTCTGGGTTTGGCTTCAAGGCCAGGCCCTGCCTTGAGCTGTGATTCTGGAGAAGCTCTAAGCCTGTCTTGTTTCAGTTTTTCTCTTTCTAAAAAGGAGGGTATCTTGCCTACCTCATGACTGTGTGCATATTCAATAAGATATAATTTATAAAAGCTTAGAGCACAGTACTAGTAGGTAGTAGATATTCAATGATTGCTTTTTGTCTTTTACTTCTTTTCCTATATTTATTTGCTTCTGCCAAAAAGATAATATTTATCCAATTGATGAAGTTGTTGGCAGTAGAACTTAATCCATAAAGGTAAAAATCTATTAAAAAGGCAATAGAATGATAGAATGTGACCTTATAAATATCAAGTGGTATGATCATACATAAAAAATTTAAGAGTTTAAAAATAAAATACATACTTCTAATAGCAAATATATATCAGTAATGAAATAATAGGACTAAATATGTTTGGCTTTTACCTTATAGACCCATAAAGTGATTCTATTTTTATGGAGAGGGTAGGTTCATTTATGCTCATTCTTATAAGCCTAAGTTCCCCCATCAACCTCTAGTATTTCTATGCACACATTATTTGTATTATTTCCTGAGATTTACAGTATAATGATCTGTAGGGTTGAAATTGAAATATTAACAATCACAAAACAGACCTGGTGAAATACTGGTTATTGGGAAATACAGTACAACCTGCAGAGTTAGGACAGTGTGGGATGAATTTCAGGTTTCATAAGATGTTTTAAAAGTCTGCATGGATGATTGATTCTCTTTTGTCTGACCAGATCTGTCATTTCAAGTCATTAGGCAGAGCCACTTCTGATGCTCATCTGCTCTTCAGTTTCCTTTTTTAAAGATTTATTTTTATTGTTTTTTGACAGAGAAAGAGACAGAGAGAGACAGAGAGAAGGGGGAGGGCCCAGAGCAGTCTCCATAGTTGACAGGATTAGTTTTCCATATAGTTTCACTCCATAGGTGGGCACGGGGGCTGCGCAGGGCAGGAACTGGGCCAGAAGCCTCCTGCATAGGCCCCGGCAAGAACTGAACTGGGGGCACACCCCAGCTCAGCACGTGAGTCAGCATAGGCCAGAGCTGGGATTCAATCCTTGGTCTCCTGGGCTACAAAGCAAGCGCTTAATCTGCTGAGCCATCCCAGCTTTCCCTGTTTTCTTAAACACCTATGGCCAGGTAACTCCTGGTGTGCTTGGCGTGAAGAGCTGTGTGCAGGGAAGCTCTGGCTCCTGAGCCTGGGGCTGCTGTCCAGTGGCTGTGGCTGTAGCTCTGCTGCAGGACACCTGCTATGCCAGACCCAGGATGTGGACGGCGTGGCGAAGCTGCCTCACATTGGGGTGGCTGTGCCAGGTTCCTGGGACCCTCTATGATATTGCTTTCTTCTGGGTCTTTTTAGTTACGGTAGGTAGTTTATATCATGATTGTTACACTCCTTATTTTATTTGTAAGCATTATTGCTCGTCTGCTTTTATAATTATTTGTTATTTCAAATATTTTCTATTAATAAATTAATAACCTTTGAAAAATCCTCTTGGGGAGGTGGGTTCTCTTCTTTCCCTTTCTTACACTCACCTTTTATTTGTCATATATTAGTGGATGTAAAATCTCTGTATAGTTTGTGGCCTTTGTAACATATTATGTATTTTGTTTTTTCCTTTTACTGTATTATTTAACTTGGATCCTTTGTGCATCTCATCTGCTCATCTGCCCTTTTCTACTTTTTAATCTGTATTCTTGTCTCTGTTTCCTCTTTTAATAGTTTTGGTAGCTGGGACACCGTTACAAATTGTTTTAGATTATCTCGCTCAGACAACATCATTCTTTTGCCTCCAAAGAGAAGATGAATTTGTCCCATATTGAATTTGATCATTCTTGTTCTCCTGCCTTCATGGTCTAGTGGACGGCTTTATTTCAAGGCATGATGATGAAAATTTGTCCCCTGTTGGTGTGCTTTAGGAACAGAGTGAATTTCATCATTTCTTCTGCTTCCCTTTTGGCTTTGGCCACCAAGAAACTTAGAGCTGAATTTGTAGCTCAACTTAAATAGCGTAGGCATACCTATATTTTTAAAATTTTCTCATTGGCCTTGATCTTTTGAGTTTTATCTTTCATGTCTTTGATCCTGACCTGTAACACCTTTATGTGATTCTGTTTTTATTGCATATGTTCTTATAAATTGCTTCAAGTTGATTATAGAGTGACATAGAATATATAGTTAATAAATCACAAAGTTTATCCCAGTGTTCTCTAATAGGCTGCCCCTTTTCATTTCCCCCTGTGTTCACATACTATTTAAAAAATAAGCGACCTTTAGACTTCCATAGTATGTGCTCTGTGCAGTAATTTCTACGTCTCTATTTTCAGCATGATCTTTCTTCCCAAAGGTTGCAGGGAGAGTAGCTGATGAAAGGGGTGCAGTGCTGGGCCATGAGGTGGGCTACTGCATCCGCTTTGACGACTGTACGGACCCACTGGCCACAAGGATTAAGGTGAAGTGCTCAAGCTGCATTTCCAGTTGTAAATAAGGAAGAAGATTGTTTGGGGGGACTTAAAAACATGCGGCCTCACTGCTGACAGACCCTGATACCATGGCAGGAAGTGTGTGCGATCACCCTGGCCCTCAGAGGGTTTAGTCTTCTGGGAGGCACAGAGCTTTGACTCTTGACCCTGAAAGGACTATGAAAGTAAGGCTAAGCCCTTGTAGATGAAGAGGTGGAGGGCCTGGGAGATTGAATTCCTTGCCTGAACGTTATGTGCTCCTTGGTGACAGAACCAGAACTCAAAGCTGGCTTGTCTTATGTGTGTTTTGTTGTTTTCCCCAATCCACACAGCTAAATATAGAAACTTGCCTGTAAAGGGGTTGATAATAGGGACAAGCTAGTATAAATTGGTAAAGTATAGAATCCACAAACGTTATTTTTACTAGTTAGAACATTCTGATTTTTTACATGATAGTGGATTTTTCATATGTGTTCTTTGTCCTAGTTACTAACATTAAAATAATTAACATCAACAGTAATCAGTGCACAATCAGCTCAACAGAGTGTCTACTGGGTACCGTTCTGTTGGCATCAAAGTCTAATCAAATAGTGCTCGAAAGCAATGAAGATGTTCTGTGTAATGAAAATTGGTTATTAGCATCTCAGTTACCTCTCACTTTGCATAGAGGGAAATTGAAAATAATCATGTGAGCTACGTAAACACTAGTGATTTGTAAATATGTAGACCTTGTTTTCCAGATGTCTGTATTTTGTTACTTTTGACATTCATTTTACTAGGTAAAAGGGCATATTTTTCTGTGTCATCAAATAAATTGAAAACTGGCTAATTTTTAGCTAAATTTCAGTGGGTTATGTAACCAAAAATAACCAAATGGTTATTTTTAAATATTTCATGGAAAGCTCTTGTATCCATTTGGTCATTTCGAGGTGCTCAGTTCTGCACTGGTGGTCTGCCATAGGGGCAGGTCTTACTTCCACTCCAGATTGGCAGCTGGTACCAGTTCCAAAAAAAATGGGATGGCAATGCAACTGCTCCTATAAACAAATGTAAAAATGCTAAGATACAGCATGCAAGGGAGATGTTTAGCCTTGTTAAAGTACTGGATTGTTTTGGGGTGAGTGTAATGACATCTAGTTGTTACTGCGTATTTCTAAAACATTTTATAAACATTCATTAATCCTAAATGATAATAGCTGATGTTCTTGAACACTGTGCTGGGTCCTGTGCAAAACACTTTATATGTACTATCTTGCTTAATTCTCACAATAAGCCTCTACAATGAGGCTTATTAAAAATGAGGAATCAGGCTCAGAGAGGATGAGTAACTTGCCCAAAGTTCATGCAGCTAGTAAGAGGGAGACCCAGGATCTGAACTCCCAGCCATCTGACACCACAGCCCCTGCCAACCTCCTTAAAATAATACCAGTTGGAGTGGAGGTTAATCACCTCAAGAGCTGCAAGTCGATCATTTTGGGGCATTTTAAGAATAGTTATCTTAGACTCGTGATGTTCCCTTGAGCACCCACCAGTTTGTTGTCACTGCCTGTTCATCAGCAGTACCAGTGGTATAGGCTCAGAGGAAATGGGGCTTAGCTGATATTCGCATAGTAAGTGCAGGTGAAATTCTGCAAAAAAATGGCAGACCCTAGCTGAGGAGCCCTGTTTGAAGTCTTATTAGTGAGCAGTTCCATTGTTTGATAACTAAAATGTTGCAGCATTTCCTCATAGTCCTTGGTGGGAATTGTCTTGTACACTTGCTGGTGAAGAGGTTGTTTAGTTGTACTTGAACTTAAAAAGTCATTAATATACAGTATAAAGGAATTATTTCTAAAACTTTTGTGTTTTTGTTTTTTAGTTTCTGACAGATGGAATGTTGGTCAGGGAAATGATGGTTGATCCTTTGTTAACAAAATATAGGTAAATGTTTTTCTTATAACTTTCCTAAAGGTTTGAAAGTACACAAGTCAATTGAGAAGGAGTTGTGTTAATAATTGGGGTTCACTTGTGTGTGTAGCCACCCAAAGCTTCCTTCCTTACCTTAGCGGTTTTGACCCTTGATATTTTTCTCAGAATTTATAGACAACCAAAAAAGGGCAAATTAAAACCCCTGTTATTTGAACAGTCAATTGACTTACCGTTTTTATCTTGCCTCTGTTATACCCCAGGATTGATGGCTACTGCAGAGTCGCAGTACAGAGGTGGGCAGCATTTCGTTGATTGTAATATTCAGAATGCAAATAATTATTTACACTTTCTCCTTCCTTGTGTGTCTCTAACCCTCACTCAGGGCATTTAAATTGTCCCACTCAGGCTCTGCAGTCTTTGGGAAAAGATGACACATTTGACTCCCTTGTACACATGTGACACAGCGGCGATCACGTGTCTTCTTGTGTTGTTTTTTGCTGTTTAATAATCTTTAAGGGGTTGAACCGTCTTCTAGTTATGTGCTTTGTGTTCTTATTATGTTGTAATAATCAGGTATTAGATCTCATTGGAATCTAGTATGGGTGGTAAACATCTTTAAAGATAGCAATAAGTACACCATTTTTTTCAACAAGATATGTTGATGTCACCATTTTTATTAGAGAGTTACCTCCTTGTCTAAGAGGAGTTACTTGGCTTTATTTTGATACCAGGTGATTGCATGGGGCTGAATACCCAGAATATCCTCTGGTGATCTGGGTGGGATTATGCAAGTGGTTTGTTTGGGTGTTCATTGAAGTGTTCATCTGATTCTCAGTGCCATCATGCTGGATGAAGCCCATGAGAGGACCCTGTACACAGACATTGCCATTGGCTTGCTGAAAAAGGTATGACTTTCCTGCTAGACCTTTGTTTTGTTTTGTTGCCTGATTAGGAAAATAATTGTAGCAATTTGGAGACTCCAACCAAATATAATAGGAAGGAAAAAAATTTTGAATCATCCATAATCCTGCTCATTCAAAGAAAATCACTGGTAGAATGTTGATGTGTTTTCTTCTCTTCATTTTTCTGCATTTCTATTTGTGTGTGTATATGCGTCTCTTTTGGCATAAGAGGGATTGGATTGTATGTGCCCATTTGTGTATTACATGTTTCTCTTAATGTTGCAGCAAGATCATTTTTCTGTGTCATTAAATCTTCTTTGAAGACATTATTTTTAATGGCTATATAATCACATATCTCTAAAGTATTTGACCTGTCATTTATATGGCTTCCAAATTTGAAGTATTTTAAATAATGTCACAGTGAGCACCCTTATAATTAAATCTGTTGCATTTGTTTCTTTTCTTTTCTTTTTTTTTTTTTTTACTTTTTATTATAGAAGGTTTCATACATACCCTAGAGAGAAGTTTTAATGACTCCCATGTGTCCATCATCTGGCTTCAACAATTACAACTCATGGACAGTCTTGTTTCAGCCTGAATCTTCATCCTCTCCTCCTTTCATGTATTTTCTGATTGTTTTCTTTGGACAAATTCCCAATCGCAGGAGTGTAGAGAGAGGTGGTGGTGCAGAGGGATGACGAGCATGGACTCTGGTCAGACTGTCTGGGTTCAGATTCTGACTGCTGAGTTTACTCATCTCTGAAATGGGGATAACAGAAGTATCTGTATGTACGCTGGTATGCTTTCCTATATGATAGCCATGAACCACCTTAAAGTAATTAAAATAGAATAAAAAGAAAAATTCAGTTCTTCAGTTCTACTGGCTGTATTTCAGGGGCTTTATGACCGTGTGTGCTGTGGCTACTGCATTGGACAGAACCTGTCCATATTGAAGAGTTACCTTGCATAGAGCTGCTCTATCTCATAATTTGTTGTGAGGCTTAAATGATACAATGTAAAGTTATTAGGATGGTGCCTGGCACAGGGCCACAAACAGACTATGAGTTACCTTTGTGCAAGTTAGGAAAAGATGCCCCCATGGGGAAAATGTCCACGGCTAGGAGAAGGGAGGGTGGGCTAGATTTTAGATGCCCCAACCTTGTCAGCCTGGCATCTGTGCCGTGTGCATACTATACAACTGTCCTCAGCAACCCTGGAATAGTACAGAACTTAGTATATGTTAGCTGCTATTATTATTTGGATTATTATTTTATTCTTTGGTCAAAGATTTAGACTTTTTTTATGTTTGTGAGGGCTTACCCCATATTACCTTTCCAGGGACAATATAATCTTTGCCAGCACTGAATATTACCCTTAAGAAAATAGATCCTTGCCAATGTGATTGATGAAAAAGTAATCTCATTGTTATATATTTTTGCTATAATTTGATCATTTCTCCTATGCTGGTTGATTATTTGTTTCTCTGAATAACTTAATATCTTTTATCCTGATTTCTGTCTCAGTGTTATCATTTATTGTTTGTTTGCTTTTAAAGTTTTATTTTAATACTTTGCCTGTATATGCATATATAAAATTCTGTTTAACTGTATATGCATATACATAGATTCTGACTGTCCAGAGACCCAGGTGTCAGAAAATATTTTTACTTTTGGTTAATTCAAATTCAAGTTTTTTTTTAAAGATTTATTGTTTTTGACAGAGAGAGAGACAGAGAGAGACAGAGAGAGACAGAGAGAGACAGAGAGAAGGGGAGGGCCCAGAGCAGTCTCCATAGTTGCAGAGCATTGGTTTTTCCACATAGTTTCATTCCACAGGTCGGCCGGGCTGCACAGGGCAGGAACTGGGCCAGGGTCTCACCCCAGTGAGAAATGAACTGGGGGCACTCCCCAGTTCAGCATATGGGTCTGCACGGGCCAGGGCCGGGATTTGATCCTTGGTGCCCTGAGCTGCAAAGTGAGCACTTAACCTACTGAGCCATTCCGGCTTCCCCCAAATTCAAGTTTTAAAGCTTCTTTATACTTTGTATAAAAATTATTTTAGCTTTTTATTTTAGAAATTTTTATACATTTATACAAATAGAAAGAATAGTATGATGAATCCCCTTTTAACCTGTGATTTTAATACCGTATTTTCCGGCGTATAAGACGACCGGGCGTATAAGACGACCCCCTAATTTTACAGTTAAAACATAGGTTTAGACCGATATTCGCTGTATAAGATGACCCCCCACTTCCGAGGCTGTAGTCTTATACAGCGAATATAGGCCTAAACCTATGTTTTAACTAAAATTAGGGGGTCGTCTTATACGCCCGGTCGTCTTATACGCCGGAAAATACGGGGTAGTTATCAACTTATGATCAGTCTTGTTTCACTTGTAAGCTCATCCTCATCCAAAAATACACTGAATTATTATGAAGTAAATTTCATACATCAGATTTCATTAATAAATATTGCACTGCTGTCATTGTTTCCTCATGCCTTCTTGTTTAGATTCAGAGAAAGCGAGGGGATCTTCGATTGATTGTGGCTTCAGCCACTCTGGATGCAGAGGTGAGAGCATTTCCCCGTCTCCCGCCAGCCCCCATAAGCACCGGAAAGTTAGATATACCCATGGGAAGTTAGTTCTAGCAAGAGCTGGTTTTTGGCAGAAGGTCCAGCCTGCCTTATGGGGCCATCTGATGACCTAGATTCCACAGGATCAGAGGATACTCCTTTTCAGGCTGTGGGTGGATATTAACTGGTAATTAATTGGGTTGTTTCTGTGTGTACTATATTGTTTCTGTGCTTCTCTTCTCACAGGTGGCTTCTTTTAATTACACTTATAAGTATGAGGCTATGTTTCTTGCATGTATTTATTACTGTAGCACTTATATTTAGATTTTTGAACAATGGAAAATTTTCCTGTTCATATTACATAATAAGTTCCATGTTATAATTTTTATGGCTGAGTTTATATATAATTATTCTCTCGTAACAGCTAATATTTTAGTTCTAATAGCAGTTCAACACAACAAATAATTTTGACCACCTGTACATAATAAATAGTGTTTACAATTCAATATGTTCAAGGTGCTGAGACAGCCAAAGAGCCAATTCTTGATCCCTGCTGTCTGGAGGGAGTCCAGAAACTTTCACAGAAGAGAGGCATCCCAGTTGGATTTGAAAGATGCACAGAAGTTTGCCAGATGGGAAGGGGTGGGGCAGGGCACCCTAAGCATGCACATAGCACAGGCATGTGAAACCATGTGTCCAAGGGGCTGTGAGTCAAGTGTAAGGTGGAAGTCTGCCTTCCCTGTAAGTCCTCTGACTTCCACTTTCTCCAGTGCTCCCTACACGCCAGCCTCACTGAGCCCCTTGCTTTTCCTCAGAAAAACCTAAGTGTGCTTCTGCTCTATGGGGGACCCTCTTTCTAGTAGTCTCCCCTTAGATCTCATGGGTCTACACTCGTTTCATTCCAGTCTTGATTGATTGAATACTATCTTTGAGGTCTTGACCACTCTGTCTAAAATGGTGCCCCTGTTGCTGCCTACCCTCTCTTACTCTGCTTTTTTTTTTTTTCCTGTTTAGTACTTAATCACTATCTAACATAATATGCATATCTAAGTGTTTGTTTCTTGTATGTCTCCCCATCACTAAATGTAAGCCCCATGAAGAGTGGGACTTTGTCTTCCTCATCATTTTATCCCTTTTACTTAAAAAAAAAAAAGTGTCTGGTACAGAGTAGGTGCTTTGGGCTAAATGAATTTTAATTCAGTAGGTAACAATGGGGGATTAAAATGGAAAGGTTGGTAGGGGTCAGATGATGGAAGGCCTTACAGGCCAACCAAAGGAAGAGGAACTCTTTCTGGCACCTGGTTGGGTGTCCTCGGAGGGTATGTGGCATGGCTGTGACTTGACCATATTTGGGTTCTAGAAAGATCACTTTGGGTACTATGCAGATGAGACAGGAGATATTTGGAAATGCTGATCAGGAGGCCGGTTTACAATTTAGCTGAGAGATGAAAAGGGCCTGGGTCCTGGTTTCTGGTCTCCCTGTGGCTTTAGGATCCAGAATGACATGGAGAGAAAAAACTCAGCATGGCTAGAAGAGGTATCTGCATGTGTTCCCAGACTGCTTTCTCAGACCTTCTTCTCATAGGCTGTAGGAGTCCATTGTCTTAGGTCTGCCCGTGATAACTTTTGGGTCAAAGCTTCTTGGTTGCCTTCTTTTAATTAATTCACCCATGATACATGCTAGAATGCTATTTTTTTTAAACATTCATGGATTTATTAAGCATCTAATTAATATATGCCACCTGTTCCATAGGTAAACTCCCAATAGAGTTTAATCAATAAAATAACTAGTGAGTTAAAGTAAATTATCTACAAAAAGGTAAATAAGCTACTCTGCCATCTCGACCGGAAATGAAATGTTATTTTGAAGACCATACCTTACCTCTTCCTGTTACCTCCTCCACAGCTAAATTGTACAGAGCATCTCTACTTTGCCTCTTATCTTCGTCACCCCCTTCTCTCTTAAAAATCATTCCCAGAAGTTTTTATTGTGTTTGAAAACTATAATGTCCAAGTCTTTTCTCAGAATTATTGTTAAATAATATTTATTGCTTATAATTGCCTTTCATTGTCTTTTAGTGTGGCACAGAGATTTTAGAAAATAGCTTTTTTCAGTTCTGCCTATAGTAGTTGATACATAGATGGATTTTCTAGAAGTAATTTTTTTAAGTGGGAAGGTAGAATGTAGGAAATTTATCATGCTGTGGGTATACTATGACTCAGGACATCCTGGGGTCTGCGCGGTGTTCAGCTGTGCCTTTGGTGGGCTAGGGCCATTCACTCCTTCCCACCCTCCTTGCCCAGTGCCCCCTCTGTGAGGGGGAAGGTGAGATCTGTGTGTGTGTGAAGGGAGGACCCATGGGGAAGAGTCAGTCTTGTGTGAGTGAAGGTATGGGGTCTGTGAGTGTGGGCACATGTGGGGTGTGGTGTATGAGTTTCCATGTGAGAGTAAGAGTGTGAGGAAGAGGAATGGAGTGTGCTGAGGACAAGGGAGGAAGAATAGGAGTGGGTGTGGGAGCAGGGACAGGCACTGGCATGGGTGTGGCTTAGGTAGCATTTGACTGAGGCGTCCAGAGGTGCCAGAACTCATTCCTGGTCCCCAAGCTGCTGGATCTGTGGGTCACAGACTAATTCAAAGCCCCACTACCTAGAGGGGTAGATGATGCCACCTGCTCTGGTTCTGCTCAGGGCCCTGGCTGGCCCAGGAAGCAGGTAAAGAAGCCAGTGGCTGTGGCTGGGAGGCAGAGGCAAGCGGGAGTATGATGGGGACTGGTCACATAGTTGCCTTGATTGGTTTAGCTGGTTTGTTAACTAATATAAGCCTAATTAAGCAAGAACATGACCAGGTATAATTACAAAGTATTATCATCACATTGTCATCACATGTTGTTGTTTTTCTTTTGTGAGCTTTTATCCACAAGGCAGAAAATAAGATTGCTAACAACTCCCACAGTTTTTTGTCACAGGTCCAGCTACCTGGGGAGAGACTAATTTCGCTTTCCAAATTCCTAGAGAAGGAACTTGGGGTCAGCCGGGGACAGGTACCCACTTGGGGCCAATCTTCATGGGTCAAGCAAGTCCTCTTGGCCGGGGTGGGCATGTTGTGCAGGCATGGCTCCTGGAAGCCCACGCCTGTAGGTCAGGTGGGAGAAGCTACCAGGAAGGAAGCTGTGGTGAGCTGGGAAGACACCCAGCAGACACCCACCTCGTTTGCGTTCCATTTTATGGACTGTGCTCTTCCTTTCCTTCATTTTATGTTTCTTACTGTGTGTCTTCCGGTGTGACCCACATCTTTCCCAACCTGACTCCCAACTCCCCTTTTCTAGGTGCACTGAACCCATTTCACTCTCCCTGTTCCTTCATTCTGCCTCAGAATGCATACACTGTTGATAGGAAATTTATTTTCTTTCTAGCCTGTAACTTTCTGTGTATGTTTTGTATTTTCAAATAAAGGTTAAAAAGTAAAGATCATCAGGATTAAGATCTTGTGCCTTCTCAGTTAATGCTGAATTTTGTTTCTCAAAAGAGTAACTCCCCGCCTTTACTCTCCAGCGCTGCTTATTCCTGAGCAGCTAACTCCAACAGCATTGTTGAGTGTCAGCTTCCTCTGTTCTGCTTGCCTTTTTGGTCCAGAAAGCTTGTCTATGGAGCCCTTCCCCAAATCTCCTCATCCTGTTCAGCTTCTGCAGCCCCACTGTCTCCCCTTTCTCCTGTGTCCCTGACAACTTCCCCTCAGGCTGCTTTGCTGACTGCTCTTCCTCCTCCAGGCTGCCCACCTGCATGGCTCCTGGTTCACTAGATGGGTTGTGCTTGAGGCCATCTTGACTGCGCTCCAGCCTGAGCTGCCAGCTGCTGGCTAGTCACAGACCACCGAAACTCACAGACCTGTGGCCCCTGCAGACCGGTGGCTCTTGGTTTCTCCATGGCAGTTCCTTTCTTGTCATAGTCACTTGGGCTCAGGACTTCATTGCTTGGGTAACTTTTTCATTGCCTGGTTGAGTCAGCAGTTCTGTCCTCCCCAGCGTGCTTGGGCCTGTGACTCACGCTTCCTGATTGCCAGGCCGCATCAGTCATAACCTCTGGAATGCTTTGCTTTCACACCTCTCCTGCCTACGTTCACACTTTTCATTGTCTCTCCTCCAGAGCTGTTAAAATACCTTCCTTAGTCTGCTTGCCTCCAGAATGGCCATCTGAGCCAGGCATCCAGAGCACAGGTCTGGTAATGTCATGCCCACCTGCGCTGCCCTTGTCTTGCCCATCTAATAAAGTGCCTGTGCAGCATGGCATTTGGGCCCCTTTAGAGTGATAACAGTCACTGCATACTCATTCTAGGTCAGGCCTGTGCCAGCTGCTGTCACACACTGTTGGAACCGCACAACAGCCTTACATAATAGATAGCAGATTGTTGGTTTTGTAGGCAAGAGGGCTAACTCAGAGATGCGGCTGCCCTGCCCTAGACCTTGGACTCTCCGCTGTCAGGGGCCCCTTTACATCTTAGTCTACACTCTGCTCTCATCCTGGAAAGGGGTGTCTCTTTTCCTTCCCAGTCACTGGTGAGGCTTAGCCAATGGAAACTGCACCTCCTTGTTGCCTTTCCTAATAGCCAGTCATTATTGACCAGTCATTTTCTCTGACTGTACCTTGTAGCTCTTCTCTGACCATTTAGTCATTCTGCATTAGTTTATGTTCTGATTGGTTCTTTGCACGCCTGTGTGCCCCCAGTTTATTCACTCTTTGGGGACTTGGATGGGTGTCTCTTCTCACTTATTTGTGCATCACTTCTAGTGTGCCTGTGATCTGCACATCATAGGACACAGGAAGGCTGAAGTCATTCAAAGGAAATTTACCCAAAAGGAAACTGAAGAGTGGTGTCATGTGATTCTTCATAGCACAGTGTAGTTCTTTTGTGGGTATGAGGCACTGTTATGTCTCTGCCACTGCTCTCAGACACACTTTGAGGTTAACGTATAGTATCCCAGTATTTTGTAGTTAGATCCAATGGACTCTTTTAGAAGAATTCCTCAAGGCTCATTCATTTTGTATTTGGTGAAGTTCCTTGGTGCACCTGTGGGCTCCCTGATTCCAGGAGCAGGTGTGGGCATGTTTTGTAAAGAAGTCAGGACTTGTGATCACATAGTTCTCTTAGGAGAATAGAAACTAATGCCCAGCAAGGCCTCAGGGAAGTAGGAAGGTCACTGAGAATCAAATAATGCCACATTCCACCTAATGGAATATCTGTGCCCTCAAGTCTCTTGCACAGAGTGAAGTGACCTAAAATCTACTGGGAAGGTTATATTAATAGTAAACATATACGGTATCTGTAACTATGGTACCAGAATATACCTGCTATTCATAGAAGTACAAGTTTCCTTTATAAAGTGATCATGTGTGATCAAATCTGGGCTTTTCGATTAGAACTACATGTCAACCTGCTTTAGCCTGTATTTAACTTGAATCATACCTTTTGACGTAACTTTTGGGTAAATAAAATATATAGGATAGGATAAGATAAATATAATAATACCAAAGCTACAAGTTAACTTAGATGCATCAGTAAATACAGTTTTGAAATCAAACTTTTATTGTTTTTATCAAACTTAAGTCATTGAAATCTCTACTACCCACTCACTGCTCTGCCAGTTAAAATGTATTATCTTCTTTGTTTCCATGAGTTACTGGAATCATTTGGGGTGGGGTGGGGGGCGGAATGAAGAATTGATTTTTTTTTTTTTTAGAAATTTCGGGATTTCTTTAATCAAAATGAAACCAATGACCCAACCATGGATACGTGTGTGATCCTTACAGTGGAAGGGCGAACATTTCCAGTGGATATCTTTTATCTACAAAGGTTTGATGATATTGCATTTTTAATAATGGTGATTAGAAAACTAGGCCTGTGTAGTAGAATGAGAAGCAACTGCTTCTGTTCCAAGGGTGATATGCCAGGCTGGTGAGGAAGGACATGTTTTGTGTCTCCTGTTATTGATGGGATGTTCTGGAACTCTGCCCAGTATCACTTCTGGACTTAGTTTAAACTTGTGTCACTGTGTGCACTTTCTATGAATCTGTGGTTGGTAGCTCATCTGGAAAGAGCAAAGTGGTAGCAAGGTTGGGGCAGGATGGCTGGATAGTTTTTAGAACTGGGGTTTGTGAGATTGCTGTTAGTGGAGGCAGTAGTGGTTATTTCAATCATTTGGTTCTCTGCTCTCAGCATCTTAGCAAGAAAGCCTGGTGGACATTTTTGGGAGGAACCCTCTTGAACAACCTAATTCCTACACCTAGTCACTGTACTAAGACCAGTAGCCTGATACAGTGGCTGATAAACCTAGAGAGTGGTCCTCACTTCTGAGTTCCTGTTGGAAAGTATACCCATCAGTTCCGTCTACCCCCTGAACAAGCTGCGAGTGGTCAGGAGGGAAAATGGAAAGAGTGTGGGATTCAGCACTGGCAACAGCCCCCTGTTTTCACTGGCCGGGCATCTTTGCATACTAAAGCTAGTACATCTATTTACATGGCTATATTGCTTGTATTTCTGTGCAAGTAAAAAAGACATATAATTAACATATAACTGTGAATCATTTTTAAATGCTGCATTTAAAAGAAGAGAAATTGAATATTTATTTTATTTATTCATATACTGATTACCTGTGAAACAGACCCAAACTACCTTTCATGAGATTTTGCTGCCATGTTGTCAGGGTAATTGATCTATAATTAGTGTGTATATTCTTGTGGTGACTTTATCTCATACATCTTTCCAGTCCTGTTCCAGATTATATCAAATCAACTATAGAAACTGTGATGAAAATTCACCAGACAGAGGGAGATGGAGACATATTAGCATTTCTTACTGGCCAGGTAATTCCATTGGACCTTTTTTCTGTGATGAGCAGGCACGTTAAGGCAGCAACAGAATTAATACACGTGGCTGTTACTTTGCTTAGTCATTTATTTCATGTTTTATTATATTTTGTGGTTACTTAATTGCATAAAAAATTATTTGGTTTGATGGCATTGATCTGCTGATACATTGTCAAAGAATGATTAGTTCCTGCCTGTTCTGTCTGTAGACAGTTAAGTGTATTTTAAATTTATTAGCTGATTCCAACATATGATTGATATACACTTCAGTCACTGGGTTAAGTTTATTGAAACTGAACATTGTGTCGTATACATTTTGTGCATGCATGTTGCTACTGCATGCCTCTTTCCCAGTGATTCCTTTGCAGCTCATCCTTTGGAGGTAGTAAGTGGGCACATCACTGGAAAGACAATGGAACAAGCCCAAGTGCTCACTGAAGGTTGTAACACTCTTCAGAACTACCCACTAGCTATATCTTTTCCACTGTCGAACATTTTCCACAGTTCAGTAATCTTTTCTTGGAAAAGCTTACAGTGATTTTATATGCCGCCACTTGCTCATATGTATTTCATGCTTTGTTTGCCACAGTATCTAAAAGCTGAGTAAAGTAGTCATTGTTTTTGTTTTTCAAGAACTCGCCTACTCACTTTGATAGTATAGATTTTAGTAATTAATCTGATAGGTGAAAATTTTTACCCCATAGGCACCATTGTTTGGTAGCATTTGATTAAATACCACCCCAGAGTGAAATGTGATTGCACTGAAAGTCATGAATCTGACCACAGTTAAAGCCCTGACCCCAGCTTTCGTTTTCTTTCATATGATGATGACATGCCGTGCTTTGAGTTCTCAATTTTCTTGGTCCTGGTTTGGTGTTTTTAGGAAGAGGTGGAGACTGTCGTGTCTATGCTGATTGAGCAGGCTCGAGCCCTCGGTCGGACTGGCATGAAGAGACACCTCCGGATTCTGCCCATGTACGCGGGGCTGCCTTCCTTTGAGCAAATGAAAGTGTTTGAAAGGGTGTCACGCAGTGTCAGAAAGGTGAGATTCCCCCAGTGACCAAGGGTGTTTGTAGCCATCTAATCATGTTGGTGCCTCTTCATGTTATGCACTGGAAGTTTGTTTTTTAATTAAAGTGCTATTGCTAAGTAGGAGGTTTTGTTAAGAATTTTAGGTTGTGTTTCTGTGCAGAAGCTCTGAAAGCACACAGTAAATAATACGTCACAGGGATTTCTAAACCTGCCCCGCAGAAGAGCCACTCTGATGGTGTTTTCGGAGCAGGTGACTTCGCTTCGCCTCTTTCCTGACTGCTTAACATCTCCCCATGACATAATACTACCTTGGCTTGATCAGTATTATTGTGATCAGTCAGGAACAATAGATGAGTTGCTACAAATGGTTCCTAAGTCATTTGCTGAAAGCATCATTTGTCTATAGAGCCAAGTTTAAGTCAATTAATTCAAGGTGTGGCTTAGAAATGTTTAACCTTGAAATTGGGGTGGGAAAGGGTGTGTTTTGAAGCATTGGTTTGAAGAAGCTAGCAGGCAACCAGTCTGCTTAAAGCTCATCATACCCACGGCCTGACTCAGTCCTTTCTGTTAGATGAGGAAGGACCAGAACTGGCCTGACATTGACTTGTAGGAGCTATTTATCAGCAGGTGGCAGAGAATACAGAGGGTGAGGGGTGGTCTGAGCATCCTCTCCCAATTCACACCACTTGGAGGAGGCACTGTTCCTCCCAGGCACTGGGGTAGAGCAATTCGAGTGTGCCCAGTCAGATGTGAGCTATGGCCAACAGTCCGGAGGCCTGGGCTCCATGCCTGAGCCCCTCTGTGTCCTGGGACGAGTTGCTCAACCTCATGGCCTCGTTTTCTTAGCAAAACATAAACAGTAACTTTTAGATAGATGATTTTATAGCATACAATCTTAAAAATGGTAGGAAGAGTTTTATAAAATGGTAGATGTAAAAGTGCCTTATAGAAGTTCTAAGTGCTATCTGTACATATCCCCTGCTGCTTCAAATCCTCCATGGGCAGCCTGTGCCCAATGCCCTTGGAATAAAATGCGAACACCTCTCGGTGGCCCAGAGCCTGTGGGTGGTCTGGTTCCTGCCTCCCTCCTACCTCACCTTGTACTTGATCCGGACTCTGGCTGTGCTCACTGGCTGTTTCAACTTTCTTTCAAACGTTTCTTCTGCCTGGATCTCTGTAGGGTTGACTGCTTCTTGTAACTCAGGTCTCAGCTCAAAATCGTGTTAGGGAGGCCAATCTTCCCATCTAAAGTAGCACACCCCATTGTTATAGTATGTAATAAACACCTTAAATACCACATAATATTACATTATTACCTAGTTTTATTTGTAGTGTTTTTTACTCTCTAAAATTATCTACTTGTTTATGTTCATTACTTTCCCACCCAGACCCACTAGAATGCAGACCCCGGGAGACCCCTTGTCTTTCTTGGTCCTCATACATCCCCACCACCTTGAATGGTGCCTGGCAAAGCACAGACCCTCAGAAAATAGCCAGAATGTGCATGAATAAATGAATATACATGCACTCAGTAGTGACTTATGTTAGTTGTGCAAAAGGCAAAAACTAACATTTGTTGAATGTTTGCTATGGGCCAAGTACCAACCAGGCTCTAATCACTTCATGTATAGTTCATATTTAGTTCCCTCTCCATCCCCGGAAGGGGGGTAAATATTATTCCATAGATGAGGAACTATGCTCAGGAGGTTCACTAATCCCAAGTCACGTGCTTAGGGAGAATTTAAACCCAGGGCATCCTGACCCTAAAACTCATACTCTTACACCAAGCTGCCTCTCATAGATTCTCCAGTGTTGGGAATATCTTTAAATCTGTTAGGATTTTGAATAGTTTCTTGAAAGTGAAAAAAAGCAAATAACTTATTTTTACTCTTCTTTTTGTGGGGAACTTAGGTGATAGTGGCCACCAATGTGGCGGAAACCTCCATTACAATCAGCGGGATTGTATATGTGATTGACTGTGGCTTCATGAAACTGCGAGCTTACAATCCCAGGACCGCTATTGAGTGCTTGGTGGTAGTCCCAGTGTCCCAGGCATCAGCCAACCAGCGAGCAGGGCGAGGTGGCCGCAGCCGCTCGGGAAAATGTTACCGCCTCTATACAGGTTCGTGTGGCTCTCCTTAAGGATTTTTTACTTTCTCAGTCAGCCTGAGCTCTGGACCATATTACAGATATTTACCCTCAGTGAGCAAGACTTTACATAAGATTCAGACCTCTCTCACAAGGCCCTCTGGAGCCTGGCTCCACCACTGTCTGCACTCAGCAGAGCACTTTTTTGCTATTGCTCCCCAGTGGCCAACACTCGCCCTCGAATCACCAATTGTTTGCTGTCCTTGTTCTAACCTAATGATGGGGCTTCGGCCCACCTACAGCCCTGTGACCCTGTAGCTGGGGCCAGGTGTCTCAGGTCCTGTCTTTCTGACCTTGTCCTGAGCTTAATGTGCGGTTTTCTTGGTCTGGGATCCCTGAATCCTGTGTCGATCTTTATCTCTGGTTCAGAGCATCTTTGCAGAGCTAAAATGGCAAGATCGATCCTGAGACTCACTGGTAGAAAATAAACAGCTGGTCAACTCCCGCTGTCTGCCATGCACCATGCTAGGATCCCAAGGAGTGAAATAAATACCGTAACACCTGCTCCCACCCTACGGCGCCTTGAAGACAGCTTTACTTGTAGGCAGTGATGGCCCAGAGCTGTTCTTTCTCTCTCTGTATGTCTCTTTTGTGGGGGCTGGTACCAAGATTTCTCTCAATTGTCCAGACTTAATTTTCACATAATTTTTTTTATTGTTAAGTTTATTAGGGTTACACTGGTCACATCTTTTAAAACACTTTCTCTGTTCAATATCCATATGCAGTCACTTACCAGATCCAGAGGTTTTATCATTTATCTCTTCTTTCCCTTCTTATTACCATCACCCTTGTTTAGTCCTTGACATTACTCTTTCTTGTAGCAAATGTTCACAGAACACCTGCTGTGTGCTACGTGTGGTGCTAGGGTTTGGAGATCTAGGGCCACACGTGGTCACTGATAGCCTGGTAGTGGAGGCAAACCCACACACAGACCAGCATGTTATTCCCTGAGCCTCCCCTTCCCTTTGGGACCTGGTCTCACAAATCACTGTTTCTGGTCTTGGTCCCAGGCCCCTTCATAGCACTGAAGCTTCTCAGAGCCATTGGCCTGTGGCTTCTGTAGCACCTGGCCCCAATGCCTCATACACTCAAGTCCTCAGTAGAGTTTAATTGAGTGCCATTGAACTCTTAGGAAGTACCTATTTCCTGTCAGCGTCTTATCTGGGTTGTCCTCTTACCTGATAACTTTGCTTCTTCCTTGGTCAGCAGTGCAGTTGGAAAGTGTATCCATCCTACCAAACAACTATCTCCAGAAGGCTCTTGAAACTCAAAGGCTATATCCCATTTGGAACTTCTTGCTACTGTTTGTTACCAAGAACCTTCCAGTTAGATGCATGCATTTGGTGGTTTGTATCAGTCAGTCCACAGAATATTGATTGTCTGTTTTCTCAAAGACCTCTTTCAAGTTCTTCAGTGAGAGTGCTGTTTCTTCATGACGCCTTTTGTTTTGGGTTGCTTTTTCTCTGGTCAACTAAAGCTTTCTGATCTAAGTGGAAGTTGGGCCACCCTTGTATTAAGAAGGGTGTGCACAGTTAAGGTGTTGACTGATGTGGGAGGATTTTGTGGATGAAGCATTCTCTATATAATTCATAAGCTTTCTGAATATGTACAAGCATGATTTAATCTCTTCCTCTTTTTTTCCCCCCATTCTTTTTGTCTAACTTTTATAAAGAGTTCTCTCAAAGCTTCATTCCCTTCCTATCCCCTCCACCTGTCCCTCCCATCTAGGCACTTCTATGCCTTGAGGTGCTTTTTCTTGTTGGAAGTCCTTTTTTTTTTTTTCCTCTTGATGGGGCATGTAAGCATTCATTCATCTATTTGGGGCAACATTGGATTCTGGGTGTGATGTGTGTACTGGCACGTTGATTTTAAAAATTAGATTTGGACAATTTTTGCTTCTTACAGGGTTGGTCATTTGTTATATCCTGGTTACTATTTGGTGATTTATTTTGAAATTGCCCTTTGCTTATATGTACTTTTCTTGCCTTTTTGACTTACTGTATCCCAAACAGAGGTAATGGTAACTGGGCACCATAGTGATTTAGCAAATACTTCTTGCTTTGATTTAATACTTTGCTGACATAAAGCACATTTAAAAACACATCCTCAAATAAAAACACAATCTTTATAAAGATATATTATTTATAAAGATATAAATTGCTAAAACATTTTTTAAGTAGAATGGTCTTTCCTAAATATGAAACAACTTCGTATCATGATATCCCATGCATCTGACCTTGGAATTGAAGAGCTTCTTGTTAGAGAAGGAAAAGTGTCCTTTTGGCACAGTGACTGCATTTGGTCATGACATTTGATCCCAAGCAGTTCTGATTTCCTATCCTCAGAGGAAGCCTTTGACAAGCTGCCTCAGTCCAATGTTCCAGAGATGCAGCGGAGCAATTTGGCCCCTGTCATTCTACAGCTGAAAGCGCTAGGAATTGACAACGTCCTCAGGTTCCACTTCATGTCGGTGAGTCAGTTCTGCCTTCGCCGGGGACCACAGGGAGGCTGGAGGGCTTGCAGGAGAATGACAGGACTTTGCTATAGACCAGGGGTATCTAATCTTTGGGCCTCCTTGGGCCACACTGGAAGAAGAAGAATTCTCTTAGGCCTCACATTAAAGTGTGGTAACACTAAGGTACGGTAGTTGATGAGCTTAAAAAAAAAAATAAAAAAAAAATCTCATAATGTTTTAAGAAAGTTTATGAATTTGTGTTGGGCTGCATTCAAAGCAGTCCTGGGCCACATTCAGCCTGTGGGCCATGGGCCAGACAAGCTTGGTATCTGGGTAGACCATGTTGCTTTTCTTTTGTCTTTCTTGTATTTTACTTAGCTTATATGTTCTGTGCCTACTTTGCACCAGGTTCTATGCAGGGTTATGGGGAAAATACAACCAGACCAGGTAGACACAATTCCTGTTCTTATCTGCTAAGGAAGAGAGACAAGGAATAGGTAATTACAGTGCCTGTGCCCAGTGCTGGGAGAAAGAAAGGAAGGGCGCCTATCCCAGTTAGTCATGTGTGAGGTGAGACTTGAAACCCAAGTGGGCTTTTACCAGACCAGTAGAGGCTGAGAGATCCAAGTGAGTATGTGTGTCAGCTTGCAGGAGCGAGTATCACAGTTGGGGAAACCAAGAGGGCTTTGGTGGAGCTGCAGGGAAGGTCTTTGTGGCTGATTGTGTTTCTGATGATTTCTGAAGGCAGGTTTCCAGGTGTGGAGTAACTGTTTTGTTGGTCCTTGCTGCACGTTGGATTACTTGATGGGGTGAACTCCAGCATGAATGCTTCACTCATTGTGCCCCTACTGTGCCATGTTGTTTTCTGTTAGAGTTTTGCTAGTTTGGTTGATGGCAGGAGAAAGGAAGGGAAGAAAAATATTATCGGTACCTTATTATTTTGATTTCTCATAAGGTAATTAAAAAACAATTTATTGTCCACTTTTTAATACTTCTGCATTAAGCCATTTATCTGTGGGAATTAGTGTTTATTATTGATTTTCAAGAGTCTTTTAACAGACATTTGCCTGTAGTATTTCTTGCAAATAGTTTTTCTAGTTATTTGTATTTTACTTTTAATATATTTTTTTAATATGCAGATATTCTGAATACTTTCATAGTAAAATCTTTCTATCTTTGCCTCTATGACTTTTTCTGTTATTCTTGTGCCTTATGAAATACTTCCCCATAATTAGGTCAGTTAGTTAATAAATATTCATATTTTCTTGAATTTTTATGATTTGAAGACTTGCCTTTAAATTCTTTGTTCTATCACAACTGCATGGTAAATGATGTGGCGGGTCTGGATTCTTGGATAATAAAGTCCCTAATCTCATGACAAACTAGGCAGATGAAAGAGTAGAAAAATATCAATCTCCCTCCCAAAGAAAATAGTTCCATTTGTCATAAGTATGTAGAAAATACATCCTTTGGTTATTGGTGTTTAGTACCAAAAATTATAAAGAAAAGATGTATAGTAAATGCAAATTAAAAGCCTCACATCTAAGATTAAAGGAAAACATATAATAGCAAAAATGATGGATCAGGGGAAGTGGGATGGCTCAGCGGGTTGAGCTCTCTCTTTGTAGCCCTGGGGACTGAGAATTGAATCCTGGCCCCGGCCCGTGCAGACCCATTTGCTGAACTGGGGTGTGCTTTCCATGCGGGAGGCCCCTAGTTCAGTTCTTGCCCCCCGGCTTGGCAGATTGGCTAAGGGGATGTGCCTTCCATGGGGGAGGCCCCCAGCCCAGTCCCCGCCCTGTGCATCCCCTGCCCACCTGTGTGGAATGGAACCATGTAGAAAAAAAACTGATGACTTGCAGTTGTGGAGACTGCTCTGGGCCCTCCTTCTTCTCTCTGTTTCTCTCTGTCTCTCTGTGTCTATCAAAAACAATAAAATAAATACTTTATTTAAAAAAAATGATGGATCAATATCTTAAAACTACAAAGAGTTTTTAAATACCATTTAGAATAAATCAGATATCCACTGAAAAAAAAGCTAAAGGAAATAGTAAACTAATATTAGGACATGTTCAACTTCTCTAGAAGAGAGAGAAGTACAAATTGAAATAGCTGTAAAGTAACATTTCACACTAATTAAATGATCAGGCATAAAGACAAAGGATAAAATCCAAAGCTGACCTAATTTGGGAAAGTGGTTTCATACTCTCTCAGTGCTCATGGAGGACTTCCTGATATTTTATGAGCCATAGAAATGCCTGGTATTTCTTCTCAGAGGAAGTTTCTCCTGAAAAGAATAATTCAAAAGAATACCGAACACAGACATGTAGGATATTTATAGCATCATTTTATATTAAATTAAAAATATAAATAATGAAAATCTTAAACTTTAGATGATTGGAAAATGAGGAAAATACATATAAATTCATCTTCATGTAGACCAAGCTTGTCTAACCTGTTGTCCATGGGCCACGTGCAGTCCAGAATGCTGCCCAACACAAATTTGTAAACTTTCTTAAAACATTATGAATTTTTTTTTTTTAATTTGCAATTTTGTTTTCTTTTTAGCTCATCAGTTATTATTAGTGTTAGTGTATTTTATGTATGGCCCAAGACCATTCTTCCAATGTGGCCCAGGGAAGTAAAAAAGTTGGCACCCCTGATGTAGACCCTTCTGGTTATTTTCCCTGCAGTGGTGTTGTTTTTGTTTTTTGTTTTTACAGTTGAAATCACAGTGTACACATAATTTTGTGTATTTAGCAGTGTTAATTACAATTGCAAAGAACTGAAAACCATTCAATTGCCCAGTAGTAAGAAAATTACTTATTTTACAGAGTAGGACCTTGTTAGGATATTATGCAGCTATTCCATGTAATCACTGTGACGTATCTATGGGTACAAGAAACAAAACAAAGCCATACAGTGAAAAAAAGAAGCTAAAATTATACATTCATAGTCCTTCCAACTATGTTAAAACAGTGTATGTATATGATTCCAAATCAGATGAGGCCATTGAGAAATGCTAGTAAATGTTAAGTGTATGTTTAGGTAAAAATACTATGGATATGATTTGGCTGGGTGGGGGTTTGTTTTATGTTGTGTGTTTTTTGATTGATGATAAATTCAAACAGCAGAATTCATAGGGGACTTAGTGATTGACTGTAAATAGGGCCAAGGATTGAAAGGAGTCAAAGAGGGTCTTGTTAGTTTGTTCTATAAATGTTCAAAACTGAGTTCAGTGCCTTGCTATTCCTGCTTTATCTCCTGTAATCTCAGTATAAAAGGTCCCCAGAGGGATTAATCTCTATTTAGGTGCTGTGTGTTTAAAGTAGGATGTCAGTGGCTCTGAGGAAAGGCTAGTGAATCAATTAACTGATTTAGTCAACAGTGATTTGTTGATACCCTTTTGTGTAGTAAATCAGAGTCCTACCCTCCTAAGTGCATGAATGCCATCATCACAACTTTTAAAAGAACAACTTTGTTCCTTGGCCATCAGTGGGTGAAATAGACTGGAAACAGTGAGACCTGAGTTCTTTTCTGGCTTTGACACAAACTACCTATTTGACCTTGTTCAAATGTCTTTTATTTACTGTTACTTACTTTCCTCATCCGTAAAATTGAACTAAAACAGTTTGATACTTAACATGCATTTGTTATATGAAATGCATTTAGGGGAAAAAGCTGCGCAATTTGAAAAAATACTATAATTTTATTACTTGGCTTATTGTAAGTGAAATAATTTAGTAGAAAATAGTAATGATCATTGGCACTTAGTAGATGCTCAAAAGATCTGTGGAAGGAAAGAAGGAGGATCTAGAGAACCAAAATGAAGGTCACAACATCAGCTTTGCTTAACTTTAGATTATCTAGCATTCTCTGTTGTTTTCAGGAATTCACATTCGTCCATATGTCAGTTACTCCCAATAGGCAAGGCCTGGAGCAGGGCTCTGGGTGATGCAAAACAAAGATCAGTCACCAACCAAGGGATGCTGACATTGTGCATAAAAGCATGCAGGTGGGGAAATACCAGGCATGTAGAGAGAAGAGTGGATTTAAGCAAGAAATGGCTACATTTTTATGTCTGGTATGTGAACAGATTAATTTAGGACTATTTTAATGTTTTTTACAGCCTCCTCCAGCACAGTCGATGGTTCAAGCTTTGGAGTTACTTTATGCTCTGGGAGGTACGCCTATTGCTCATTATTATGTGTTCTCTGATCTGGTTTAATATGTGATATTAGTTAGGTTGTATTCACGTTAGGGCTCTAAGTATCTTCAGGAATGGGATTGGTTCTCCCATATATATATATATAATCCTCTAAATGGCACTTACACTTTATGGAAATAAGAAGGTGGAATCATAATTAGGTTAACAGTAAATGAAATCCAGTCATGGCAATGAATTTATAAAGCATGCCAGCGCATCACACACTTAATAAGCATCATCAGAGCCACCCTCTTAAAGACTTTCAGAAGTTTCCTTACCAGTGTTTCAGATGGCACCTCTCCAGACCTTCTTTGTCCTTCCACCCGAGCCTGAAATCTGTGGCTCAGCATTCTGTCCCCAGTTGTCCTTCATTCCAGTCCTGGAGTTCCCTGTGGAGAACTGGGTATTGTTTGGGCAAGGACACCATGTTATGGAGAAGCCTGTGTTCTCTTTGTTACTTGAAAAGGTGGTATTTATCATAAGATAAAATTATTGCCTGAATTCACCTCTGCAGGAAGTACGGATCTTTTCTGTGAATGTTGCTCCAAGTGAATATATCCATTTTGGTATTTAGTTTTAATGGAGGTTTTGTCCTTTGAGGATTTTTTCTTTTTTTTTTTTTTTGCATTTAGCATCTTTATTGAGGTATATTTCATCCATTTAAAATGTACAATTCAGTAGTTCTTAGTATTTTCACAGGATTATGCCACCATCCCCACAAGTTGAGAATATTTAGAACATTTTCATCACCTCCAAAAGAAACCTGTACCCGTGAACACTCACTCCTCATTCCATCTACCCTCCCATCCCTGCCCCAGTGCAACCACTATCTACTTTCCATCTATAGATTTGCATATTCTGGACATTTCATATAAGTGGAATTATATAATACGTGGTATTTTATGATTGGCTTCTTTCATTCAGCATGATGTTTTCAAGATCTATGTTGTAGCACATATTAATACTTTTATTTCTTTATATTGCTGAATAATATTTCATTATGTGGATATACCACATATTCTTATGTATTCTTCAGTTGATGGGCATTTGGGCTGTTTTCTTATTTTGGCAAATATACATATGTTGATATACATACTTATGAATATGTTTTTGGTGGACGATTCCCATTAGCCGTGTATGAGGGCTCCAATTTCTCCACATAAAGCAAGTTGCCAGTACTTGTTATTATCTGTCTTTTGTGTATTGTGGGTATAAGTTTCTTTTCAGATCTATAATTTGTAAATATTTCTCCCATTCTGTGTGTTGGCTTTTCACTTTTGGTATTCTTTGCAGTACAAAAGTTGTAAGTTTTGAGTAGTTCAGTTTACCTGTTTTTTCCATTTGTCACTTGTGATGTCATATCTGAGAAACCATTACCTAACCCACAGACATGAAGATTTTTTTTTTAAAGATTTATTTTATTGATTTTTGACAGAGAGAAACGAAGAGACAGAGAGAGACAGAAAGAAGGGGGAGGGCCCAGAGCAGTCTCCATAGTTGACATTAGTTTTTCCATATAGTTTCACTCGACAGGTTGGCACAGGGCTGTGCAGGGCAGGAACTGGGCTGGGAGCCTTCCACATAGGTCCCAGCAAGAACTGAACTGGGGGCACGCCCCAGTTCAGCATGTGGGTCCTCATGGGCTGGGGCTGGGATTCGATCCTCGGTCCCTGGGGCTTCAAAGTGAGCGCTTAACCCGCTGAGCCATCCCAGCTTTCCCCGAAGATTTTTTTTCTAGGTGTTTTTTGAAGACTTTTTATAGTTTTAGCTCTTACATTTAATAGGTCTGTTATCTATTTTGAGTTAATCTTTTGTATGAAATGAGGTAAAGAGTCAATCCTATAAATTAATTATATTTATCACACTTCGCTGTAAGGAATAAACAGTTACTGAGTTAAAAGTTCTTC
The DNA here is from genome assembly GCA_004027555.1 of Craseonycteris thonglongyai. Lineage (NCBI taxonomy): Eukaryota > Metazoa > Chordata > Mammalia > Chiroptera > Craseonycteridae > Craseonycteris > Craseonycteris thonglongyai. The sequence continues at coordinate 38,377 of PVKE010000027.1, read as the reverse complement.
AGTGATTTAAAAGGCCTTTAAGTGGGTCTATATCAAGCCAGTCCAGAATGAGTATGTGTTGCAACAGGTTTATATTCCCTGTTCTCAAGGATGTCATAGGAGCTTGAAAGCAAGTTTTCCTGGGATAATCTGTAGTGAGGACAGGAAAAGGTTGACTGTAGACATTTTTCATTTGGATTGATTTTCCTTCAATCAGAATGACATTTAATTTTTTTTTAATTTCTTCATTACCCTAAATTAGCTGAAAAAGGTAAACACCCAACTTACTTAATTTCAAGCTGAATTATCACCTTGAAAGAGATTGTTATATGGGAACAGAAGAGAAATGACCCTTTCTGTTTTACTCTGAGCTCTGTAACGTTTGATTTAATACTACATCTTGAGAATAGTCTAAACAGTAGTAAAAACAACAGTCTACATCATGGGAATTCCAGTCCTGGATATTGGTCAGTGGTAAAGAGGCAAGGAGGGGAGTGGGGCATAGAAGCCATCTGCCTAGTTCAGTAAACCACCCAAGAGGCAGTTGGATAGACAGCTCTGTGGCACCAAAGAGAGATATGGGCAAGTGATTAGATTCGTAGTCTTGGCTTTGTACTTGCTGACATAGAGAAGGACAGAGGGCACAGGATGCCATCCTGAATTGTCTATGGCATGTGAGGGACTGGACATGGAAGAAGATCCAGAGGTGACAAAGAGGGAGCAGCAGGAGAGGTGGCGCAAACCAGGAGAGTGGGGGTCTTGGAAGCTGGGGGGAGTTTTGTTTAAAGAGCTGTGGTCAGCAGAGTCAAAGACTGCTGGAGACTCTCAGGGAAATGCCTTTTTATTTTGTACTATCTGGTTGTTGGGCCCTTGGGAAGAGTAGTTTGGGGAGTGGTGGGACCAGAGAGAGGCTGCCGAGAGTGCGGAGGGTGTGGGAGCCAGAGGAGGCTGCAGGTCTGTTTCCTTGTAATTACCGGTACGTCCTTGAATGGAAGCCATTAGAAGTACCAGTTTTTAAAACTGAGTATTAAGCGCTCAGTGGAGATCTTTTCTTCTTTTAATATAACGGCACTCTGGTGTCAGATTGAGTTTGGTAGTGCTTGATTCATTTTTTAGTTGCCTTTGATTAACACACATTATCTTTTATCCGCTCAACACAGTGCACATCTTCCAGCACAATGGTACACGCCTTTTGATTGTTGTTCTCATGGCAGGTCTGGACAAAGACTGTCGCCTGACTGAACCGCTTGGCATGAGAATAGCGGAGTTTCCTTTGAATCCCATGTTTGCAAAAATGCTGCTTGAATCAGGTGGGTGGAGACCGACAGTTCTCATTGATTTTATTTTATGACAGTCAGAGGAGTCATTTACCTGAATTCTGTGCACCCTGGGGAAGAGGGTACAAGAGATTAGAGTAGTGAAGGAGTTCCTGCCTAACACTGTATGGATTTCGGCGTGTTGCTCATTTGTGATTCAATGTCAGTCATCATTTACTCAGTAAACACTTGTGTTTCGTATGGGCCTACCACTAACACCTTCAGATTATTATTATTTTTTTAAATATATTTTTATTCATTTATTTATTTTTGACAGAGAGAGAGAGAGAGAGAGAGAGAGAGAGAGAGAGAGAGAGAAAGAGAGAAAGAGAGAAAGAGAACTGAACTGGGGGAGCTCCCAGTTCAGCATATGGTTCCGCACGGGCCGGGGCCGGGATTCGATCCTCGGACCTCGGCGCTACAAAGTGAGCGCTTAACCCACTGAGCCATCCCGGCTTCCTCTGGATTATTTTTTTAAACAGGGAAGATTTTGTTGTTGTTGTTGTAGAAAATACATAACAAAACTTACCCTTTTAACCACTTTTAAATGTAGTTCTGGGGGGCACCAAGCCATTGATGTTGCTGAACCATCACCATCATTCACCTCCAAAGCTTTTTCATCTTTTCAAATTGAAACTCTGTATTCATTAAACACTCACTCCCCATCTCCTCCTCCCCGAGCCTTCAACCACCATTTTACTTTTTGTTCTATGAATTTGACTATTCTAGGAATGTCATATAAATAAAATCATACAGTATTTGTTCTTTAGTGGCTGACTTGATTCACTTGTGTAATGTCTTCAAGGCTTATCCATACTGTAGTATTTGTCATAATGTCCCTCCTTTTTAAGGCTAAATAGTAGTCTGTTGTGTGTATGGACCACATTTTGCTTACCCATTTATCTGTTGATGGGCACTTAGGGTGATTCCACCTTTTAACTATTGTGAATGCCGCTGCCGGGACCATGGGTGTACAAATATCTGTTCAAGTTCTTGAGTTCACTTCTTTGGGTGTCTACTTAGAGTGGAGTTGCTGAATCAGCTGATATTAATTTGATGTTTGATTTTTTGAGGAATCATCATGCTCTTGTTCATAGCTGCTGCACCATTTTGTATGTTCCCGCCACCAATGCACAAGGGTCCCAGCTTCTCTGATATCTTCGGATTTTTGTGAAGATACAAGTTAAGGGATAAAAGTGTGTAACCTGGAGATCTTCTCATACTTAGAAGAACAATACTTAGAAGACAAAATCATCTAGAGAGTGTAGTTTGTTGTTCTATGCCCCCCATAACCCTCTCAGGAAAGTAAATAATGACTTTTTCTTGCTTTTGTCTAACTTTTACATTAATAGGCAATCTGCAGAGTTGTATGTCAGTCAGACTAAGCATAGTAAAAGTTAGGTATAATTGTGTTCTGGAACAACTCAGACCTTAGGCTTACGTTGAGGAACAGGTTTTCAGTTTGGGGTTAGGGAGTTTATCCCTCACGAGGCAGGAAGCTGCAGGGAAGCGGGACTGGAAGTGCAGTTTGCTCTCACTGTCTACTGCCCCAGAGGGCTGATGGCTGCAGACACTGGTTCCAGCTGAGATGAGCCCTACTGAGAGGGAGCCACTTGAGAGCAGGAGCCAGGAGCAGGGAAATAGCAAAAGGGACACAACCCACATCTTCCCTGCCCCCTCCTCCTCTCAGGTTATCTGCCAGGATTCTGGGTGTCCATACAGGGAATAGGAAGCGGCTGGGGAGCTGACCTGCCCATGGTGATGGGGCCAGGGTGGCCCCCACCGTGGGTCCCACTGAGGGTCCCTGGTGTTACAGCTGCCACGTGGACTTGTAGCGTCGTTGTCAGAGCCCTTCCAGGCTTCCAGCTGGGCCGTGTACGGGACATTCCATTTGGCAGGGGAAAGTATTTATATATTATATGTTTAAAAATCAAACTGTATGTGAACATGATCTTAGCTTACAGTGTGGCACAAGGAAAATATCAGAAAATGTCTTTCACTGCTCGTGGATACATTGTAAGACTGAAATCAAACATGCTTTTTGTTTTACAGGAAATTTTGGCTGCTCTCAGGAAATTCTAAGCATTGCAGCCATGATGCAGATCCAGAATATCTTTGTGGTCCCCCCAAACCAGAAGTCTCAGGCAGTAAGTCCAACCTTCTCTCCAAGCCATTCCTACCAGACTCGTTCACTTTGGGCCTTCCTTGTTGGAACTACTAGGAACTGATAGCAACAGAGCTGTGCAAATGATGCCAGCTCACACTTGAGTGTTTCCTGTGTGTCTGACAGTGTGCCAGACATTTCCTGTCCATTTCATTTTATCTTCACCATAAATCGGGGAGGTAGACACTATGATAATCATTTTTAGAGATGGAGGCACAGAAAGATTAGGCGATTCATTCATGCTTGCACAGCCATGATAAGAGTTGGCTCTCACAGTCCAGAGCCTCAAATCTTCACACTCCCTCGCCGACTGCGCTGTAAGGGAGACTGTCCATTAGGCTGCTCTGTGAGCAGCTGGGTGGGCACGTGAGTGACATAAGGAGTTAGTACCAGGCCCAGCCAGCTGATTCTGGTGGTGTTGGAATCAAGCCAAAGAGATAGCAAGGCTCTGCCCAAGGCCCAGGCGTCAGTGATGACTGTGACAGTTGGAAAGACTATGAAGGGAAAGTTACACTATTGAAGAGTACCACAGAGGTGAGGCATTCTGATGGAGGCAGGTCAAAGAGGAGTTCAAAGTCGGTTCCTGCTGGAAGAGTCAGAGAAGCAGCAGCCTTGCACAGAGGGGCTGAGTTTGGATGTGTAATGGGGCGTAGGGAGACTTCCTTATGGATTGTTGTCACCTGCCCTGATAGTTGTATAATTGCAGATTATGAAATTTTCCTGCCTCTGTGCCCAGGTGGTTATATCTGCTTCCTCCATGTTTTATTTGTTTGTTTGCTTTTCTAATCGCTGTTTTAATAGTCCTAATCCAGGGACTGCAAACTTGTTTTTAAGATGAGGAAACTGGAGTTCTGACCTCTGTCTAAAATTGCAACTCATCTCCCCTCCCCTACTTTTGTCCTCTAGTACTTCTTACCACCTAAAAATATGAAATATTTTGCTTATTTATCTTGTTGTGTTTCTCCCATCTCTGTTTTCTGTTTTATTCGCTGTTTTATCCCAAATACACAGACCAGTGCCTGGCCTATAATAGGTGATCAGGAAATAGTTGTTAATTCAGTGAATGGAAGGACAGAAGATTGATTATGTGGTATTTGATACAAGGAGAAAATTCTGAAGTTAATAAGTGTATTTGTGTGCTGGTACTTATGTATGCTGCTCCTTGAACCCATAGGAGCAGATGGCATTGCCCAGGATCTTACAGAAAGAAAAATGTAAGGATGAGGTCTGAGTGGTAGCCTAGGATCAGAGTGTCTACCATGCATCAGACAGTTGGAGCTTATATTCTGTTGGGGGCTGAGAGGAGTTCTGAAAGAGATGGTATTGACTGAAAAGAGGAGAGAGATAAGAATACTAACACTTATCTAATAACCCTTCCAGGTACTTTATAGTGAATTATCTTAATCGCATAGTGATCTTGGTAGACAAGCTTAATATCCCGGTAAGGAATGTTCAGGAAATTGAGGCCAAGACAGGTTAAGTAACCAATCTGAGCTTTTTTAGGAGATGGCAGAGCTAAAAAGATGCAAACCAGGTCTTTCTGGCTCCACAAGTCACGGGCTATTCATTGTATAGTGTTACCTCCTAATAGGAGAGGCTCACAGGAGTCAATTTCTAATTACTGCTTTATTCTTTCCAGATTCGAGTGCAACGAAAATTTGCAGTGGAGGAGGGTGATCATCTCACTATGCTCAATGTTTATGAAGCATTTATCAAAGTAAGCATACCTACCACTTGGAAGGTCCCCTCCACACGTCCATTTACTCTAGGAGCAAGGATTCCAGAAGTTCAGTTTATAAAGGAGTGGCTAAAAGATCTCTTTATTGTCCCGATAGATTAGTGACAGTCCTTCTAATCCATGGGTTGGGCCCCTGCCTGAGTTTGGGGTGTAGTTTTGTCTGCAAGAACACAGGGATCATTTCTTGCTTTTCCCTGCCCAGAGATGTGGCCCACTGGTAGCAGGCTAATGGCTCGGCCGCCCTCACCTCCTCCTCACTCGGTCTTACACCCACCCAGCGCTGTTGGGCAGCACTGTCCAACATTTGAATGGGAAGTTTTGTTGCTTTTTTTTTTTTTTTTGCAAATAAACGAGGCCGAGTGTAACTTGCAGGTTTTAGTTGATGGTCTTTATGACTGTGAGACTATGTATAGCCACCACTCCTCCAGCTGGCAGACCAGCCGTGAGGAGACATTTAGGTGAGAATCCATATATATTCATGTACCCTACCAATAGTTAGTCATAGGTAATGTTAATTTTTATTCCTAATATTCTGTAAAACAGAACTAACAGTGCAGCTTAAAGTTACTCCTAAAAATTGTTAAAAAGAGAGCTCTAAAGAGGTGAAGACAAAGAAAATGAAAACTAATATAAAGGAAAGGCTATAAGGGGGAAATGAGATAGTTCAGATTTTAAATATCTTATGTAAATTTCTTAAATAGTTTCTTAGACTAGGAGAAATACTGAATTTTTGTTTTACCAGAGATTTGAAGGGTGATTATTCATTTAATGAACAGTTTTCAGAAAAACCTGTTGCTTACGGAGATTATTAATTATGAATTAAATCAGTTGAAATTTGTTTGTATAAGCACAGTTTATCATCTCCAACCTGAAGCTGCTTCTATCAGTAAAATGTCGGGGACAGGTCCACGTTGCATTACCTTCTGGGAAAGTCCTCTGTGGTTTGCAATTTTTTATTTAAAACTTTTTCCTCTCTTGTTTAGAATATAATTTCAAAGGTACATTCCCACAGCAATAATTAATCTAAAGCATAATGATCACACTTAAGAATGTAGAACAAGATTATGCACTGTTGTTAAAAAAGTTATATTTTGGTAATAAATAATAGGAATTTGCAAATTATTTCTAAATTGGCAAGTGTTATATTGTTGCTTATAGTCAAATAAAGTGATCAGTTGAAGCCCGCCAAGGAAGGAAAGTTGATTTACAAAACCACAGGGAGGTGGTTCTTGTCTGGTAGTTTCACTCACGTAGGTATTTAGGGTTGAAAACAACTTGTCATAAAGTTCTCACTTGCCCATTAGGCAGAGAGTGAGAGCAACTAGCATTCAGATGGTGAGCATACCCGTGGCTCGCTCAGGAGAGAGGGGGCAGAAAAGGGGGCAGCTACGAGCTGAATTGAGGATCTGGTCCCATTGAGTAGGCAGATGGAGGGAGAGAGAATGATCTTCACAGTGGCGCTGTAGTCAAGACTGGTTCTGTGGTCTTCTCCCTCCTGTCGGGGCGGTTCTGCAGCACAACAAGAATTCTCAGTGGTGTCAGGAGCACTTCCTGAATTACAAGGGTCTTGTCAGAGCCACGACAGTGAGAGAACAACTGAAAAAGCTTCTTGTCAAGTTTCAAGTGCCCAAGAAATCTAGTGAAGGTAAGAATAAACTGCCATGACCTGTTTATTTGCATCCTGAGAGTTCTGCTGGACTGGTGTGAGGCAGCACAGCCTACTCTACCTGTGTCGACAAAAAGCTGTGTGGAAAAGTAGCTTGTGTGTCCCAAGCAGGTCCATTTTTTTTCTGAGGGCTGTTCTTACTAAAAAATTTTTATCAGCACTAACAGCACTGAAGAACCGATAACATTCAGATCAACTCCTCACCCAGGAGAAAAGTTATATTAAATTTAAATTCTTCCTAATGAGAGAAATTAAATACTAATACATAAGATTTTATAAGGTAGGGTTGAACTTTGGAAGGACATGGCCAGTGTAATATCTAAGATTCCCCCCCACTATGCTCCCCAAGGACTAAGAAGGGACTGAACCTTGGGTCAGATTGTGGTTAGAGATTTATCAATTCTGTGCTAGGGAACAATAGAGAAAATCATGGAGACTCAATAAATTACATGCAAATTTTAAAATTCCAGATGCTAAAGAAAAGCAAGTAGTAAAAAATATTTTCAGGAGACATGAGACAAAAATTTAAAAACTTTATTACAGAATGAGTTTATTTAACATATTAAGAAAAAAACGCTAGTTTCCAAGTTAATAAATGGGCAAAGGAATGGAATAGAAAACTCACAAAAGAAGAAATATTGGCATACTCAAATAAATATGCAGTAAAGGAAGCGGTAACATTTTTGCCAAAACTGCTGATAAGAATGCAGTGAAACTGAGATTCTCATACATTGTTGATGGCTTTGTAAATTATACCACTTTGGAGGCACTTATTTACCTACAGATTATTTCATTGAATCAAAAACATCATCATGTGTAAGAACATGCCATTATTTTATGTACCACTAAGAAAGAAAAAATGTTGTCAATTATAATTATAAAACACTGTCCTGATTTCAGTGAGTGAAAGTGTAAAAAGAGTCTTAGAACTGATATAATCTGGTATGTCATCAGCCATGTCAATGATATTATTTGCAAAATAATTTGGAATGTGCCCTGTCAACATCCAATAAATGGAAAGTCTTTATCCTTAGAAGATGTTTACTACAGCAACACAGATACAAATTTAAATGGGATATTTGAAAATTTTGAAGAATTGACACACTGGCTTATAAACACAGAAATAATGTAGTGTCATGTCCAGGTTTGTTTCTTACGGAAGGAACATCATTCCCAAAAGATGCTCTCCTAGAAAGCAGTTCCTGAGGTCACTGGCTGGCCAGTGGAGTGCTCGCTTAGATTTTGGGGCCCAGCCTTAGTCTCGGTATCTGTGGCCTGGGGGCGGGGTTGGGGGGTTGGGGGGTTTCCCAAGTTAAGCATGTTTCTCTGCAGCCATGTGGGAGGGTGGCGACCTCCATGGATGGTGCCAGGGCAGGCACCCAGCACTGGGGCATAGGGCTGGGGCCGATTCAGGATGTGCAAGGCGGCTCAGAGTAAGTAGCCTGGGGTGGGGCCCATAGCACAGGCCTGAGCAGCGGGCACAGGCCAGGCCAGGGCCTCACCCATCACTGTTTGCTGCCTTATAGGAGATCCAGATCCTGTTCTGAGGTGCATCGTTTCGGGATTCTTCGCAAATGCAGCAAGGTTTCATTCTACTGGGGCTTACAGGTAACATGATACTTTGTGAAGTCGTTTATTATTAAAGGAGAAATCTTAAAAATGATCCAAACCCCATAGAAAGCTGATATGCAGGGAAAGGAGGTAAATGAGAGCATTTTCCCTTATTGATATTGTGCCTCCATCAAAAGGTAAGTCAGGGTTAACTATATGACTTTAAGCAAAGTATCTTAACTTTATGCAAGTGATTCTCAAATACTCAACGCATCCACATGTAGAAGGATTGCCGTTACGAGTCTGGAGACTGGTAATATTTTCATTCTAATAATAGAAATGACAGGACTAGAAGGAACCATTAAAGATACTCTTTCCTAGAGAAGTTAATTTGCTATTGGGTAATTCATTATGTTTTTAGAGATTTGCAGGATTGAAGCCACCACCCACCCTGATACATTGTGGCCACATTTGATGTCTTTTGGATGTTGGCAAGTGTTTCTTCATGTGCTGGACCTGCCTCCCATTACAGATGACAGCCTGTTTCTTCCAGTTTCTTTTTCTAGGCATAGAAAATTACTGATGATTGAAGCCCTCATAATAGCCATAAGTATTTTAAAGTACAGTAAAAATGGATGTATGGCCTTCCTTTCTCCAAACTCAGTCATGCCAGTTTTTTGAGTTGTTACTTTTAGTCTGCCTTTTCTCTCCACTCATTTTAGTCCCATAACTCCACGTAGCCTGCGTGTTTGCTGTGCAGTGGTCTTATATGTTCTTCGATAAGGGAGCAATCAAAAAAGGCTTTCTCCACAGCTGTTCTTTGGATTTCCTTCATATATTAATTTGTCATTAGCTTTTTCCTCTTAGAAAATATTATAGTCCTGTGACCTTGCGGTCAACCATGATGTCCCTAGTCCTGGACACTGGGCTTTGTAACAAGTCCACAGTTACATTAGCTTTTTTGTTTGTTTTTTGGACAACCAGGTCTTCTTCATCTTGACTGTCTGAACTGAAATACAGCACTTTACATTTCTCTCCAGTATGTTGTCTTTGTCACTTCAGGCCAAGTGTATCTAGCCTATCGGTATCCTGATCCTCTTGCCCCTGGTTTGAACTCCCCCTCCCAGCACTGAGTTGTCCATGTTTGAGGCAACTCTGGGCAGGTCTGTGACCTCTAGTGAGTCCTGTTATTTTGTTGTCACTTTGATTGCCCTGCTCTTCAAAGAGTATTCATGAGCAATTTCTGTTAGCATTTTAAAAACCCTTTCACCTGTGTTCTCAACAAAAATATGGGCTACTAAAATATTACAGTAGGCTTCATGTCAGTGAGTCACTTTGAGACCAAGTGCAGTGTTAAGCTCAGACCATCTGGTGGGACAACCAGGCCCTGAGGGCACTGGCTTCATCACAGTGCAGGACACGAGCTCTTATGTGGCACTTGAAGCATGTCCCTGACACACAGGTCCCTGGCACCCACAGAAACACTGTTATGGTTTGGGCAGCGACATCCTAATCTAAGAAAGTTCTCTTGTGATCTGATCTGATCTGATCAATAGCTGTGTGTGCTCAGTAAATATTTTTTAAATTAAATTGAATCTGAGTTGGAATTTGCAGTATTATCTCAGATAAATGGATAGTCCAATATTGAGCTTTCTTTTTCCCTATTATATCCCCCATACTCTTCATCTTTAATATTTAACTTTGTTTAATAGAGAAGCATAAAAATAGTCATTTATGTTATTTCTGTTCCCACAGAAATTATTTTGAAATATAGGCAGAGCAATATATTAATATTTCTATTTTTTTTTTCCCCTGCAAGTCCATGTGTTGCTTTTCTTCTCTTGTTTGCATGATTTGTTCTTGACTTGTGGGGTGGTGGTCGGGGGGGGAACATATAGGTCACAGGAGAAAAATGGAGAATATAGTTTTGTTTGTGTGAAGTACAGTTTGCATGCATTTTTATAATACTAAGTGCATCTGTGGGAGAGTCTTTCTGTAAGCATTTAAAATACACTTCAGATAAAATTCTCCTGTTTCACAAGGACGATTCGTGACGACCATGAACTGCACATCCACCCTGCGTCAGTCCTCTATGCAGAGAAGCCACCTCGCTGGTAACCCTCCCTCCTGCCTCTTAGCTTTATAACTGTGTCGAAGGAAAGGCCTAGTTCTTGTTCATCTGTTTGTCTCTGGGCCCCTGTTGCCTGTCACGACACCTGGAACACAGGTGCCCAGTACACATTTGTCGACTTGATTATAGTGAATTGGTTACAGAACTTCTAATCTATTAAAGATCTTGAGCAAATGATGGTATTTCTCTGCTCACTCATCCACTGAGTGAACTAGATACTAAACCCTGTACCGGGCACAGCTATGTGGAGATGAGTTCAGATCCCAGCCCATAGTCCCAGTGGAGAGTAGACACCAACAGATTCCAGTAATGTGGGAGAAGGGCTTGATAGTGGGGTGAGTAAAGGGCTGAGGTCGATGCCTCATGGGCTAAGGTGAGTCAGGGCTGGCTTCATGGTGGACATGACATTTGCTCTGGACATGGACGCTGAAGTTTTCAGGCAGAAAAGGACAGGGAACCGAGCCTGAGAAAGTAGCAGCAGAAGGTAAAAGTACCTTTTTTTGGGAAATGGAGAGTTGTTCATGTGACCGGCCTATAGCTCCCCAGCAGGAGGGGGTGTGGATTGATACCAGTCCGTAACACTGCCTGGGAGGGGAGAGGCGAGTGCAGGAGTTGAGAGTAGGCAGGGCTACCTTTTTATAGCATTTTGATAGCTTATGTGTATGTGTGACCTATTTGATAATCAAATATTTGGGCGTGTATTTTGTGCATCTTTTTTTTTAATTTCATTTTTCTGGTAATTCATTTATATTGTAGTTTACAAAAAATATTGATCTACAGAGGATTGGAAGTTTTAAACACAGCAAATTGTTCTTAACCACAGCTAGATGGAGAAGTCCTTGGAAAGTGTGTGTGTGGGAGGCATATATAGAGAGGGAGAGGGGAGACAATGATAGATAAAATCAGAGGGCAGAAAGGCAAGTGGCTTCAAAGTGTGGCCCCCAGACTAGATTCAGCATCACCTGGAAAGTTGTTGGAAATGCAGCTCCCTGGGCCCTGCCCTACTGAAACTGAAATGGTGGGCCCAGCAGTCTGTTTTTTAATAGGCCCTCCAGCTGATGCTGATAGGTGGCAGAGTTTGAGATCTATTCCCTATTCAAGGAATTAGACTTTATCTGGTAACCAGTGCAGATTGAGATGCTTCTTGGCAGGAGAGAGACTTGGTCAGTTCTGGGTCTAGAAATGCTACCTGCTGGCCATTGGTGCTCAGAGCAAGTTGATGAGGGAAACTGTCCATCAACTCTAGAGCCTATTTCAAGGGTTGCTGACTTTCGGATGGTTAAATGTAGGAGTTGCTTAAAAGAAAAAGACTTTTCGGGGAAGCCGGGATGGCTCAGTGGGTTGAGTGCTCACTTTGCAGCGCCGGGGACCGGGGATCGAATCCTGGCCCTGGCCCTGGCCCGTGCGGAACTATGTGCTGAGCTGGGAGCTCCCCCAGTTTAGTTCTCTCTCTGTCTCTGTATCTCTCTGTCAAAAATAAAAATTAATTAATAAAAAAAAAAAAAAAGAAAAAGACTTTTCCCAAGGAGTCCTGAAAGGCAAAGAAAGGACGGTAAAGGTGTTGAAGAAAGCCCTGTGCCCGGAGGGTCCCCCTTCCACTGGGTCGGGCCTTCGGCAGCTGACTCATTTACTGGCTTTTGAGGGGTAGACAGCAGTGGGGTGGCTGGTGTGTTTACAGTTGGGAGGGAAGCCTTCAGGTATCAGCACTTCAGGTATCTCAGAAACTAATAAGTGTATCTAATATCACCCCATATCTAATACCTGGTCGTTTGGTATCTGTTACCTCAGCCTCAGGCAAGCCTTTGTCTTTTTCATAAATGAAGGTATAATTTATATGCAATGAAAGAGTATTGACAACTGTGTACCCCCATGTAACCCACACTCCAAATCAGATATAGAATATTTTCATCACTTTAGAAAGTTCCCTTGTGTTTTTTTAGAGAATTTCTAGCTCCTTTCAGAATCCAGCAAGCCTTTGCTTCTGTTTCTGCATTTTCTAATAAAGTCATTAGGCTCTGTTCAGAGTCCTGTAAATGCAGACTGAGGGTCCAGAAAGTTCCTGTGTCAAGAACTGAGATGTTCTGGAAATTACGTAGGACTTAGAGTGTTACCTGTAGAGTGGACACTCTCTTATCCACCGCTCAGGTCATTTGTTTATGAAGTGCCAGGCACACAGAATAGATATTAAAGGAGAAGGGAAAAAAACTTGTCTCTAATTATGGTTCCTGACTCTCATCACAAGATGTAGGAAACTGGCTCATGCTTCTTTCTTGTTTCAGGGTTATCTACAATGAAGTTATACAGACCTCCAAGTATTATATGAGAGATGTGACAGCTATTGAATCTGCTTGGCTGTTGGAGCTGGCTCCACACTTTTATCAACAAGGAACGGTAGGAATGAACAGTGTGTCCCCCCAAACCCCCTGTTAACCTGCCTCTTCATATTTTTAAGTACGCATTCATTCTTCAATTCAGTGCCAGAATTTGTGTTCCCCAATAGTGCGTAGGGTGAAACGCCCATTACCATATCCCCAGACCATTCTGGGTAACAGCCCTATACCATTTGCTTATAGTGAAGTATGTTTAAAAACAAATCCCTTCCAACTCCTAAGACAAAAAAGAGAATGTATCTTCAGCTCTTTCGTTCTCCTCTGCTCTTCTAAATCATTTCCAGAGTAGTTGTGTCACACTAGACCATGTTCACAAGGCGTGGCATAAATGCTCTCTGAGGAGGATTGCCATGAAAGACCATAACAGGTGTGCAGGCTTAAGCCCAAGGTGGTGTAAACCCCACTGGGGTGATGCCGGGCACCGGCATTCCTGTGTGCGTGCCCTCGCCTTCCACGCCAGGTCCACCTGCAGGGTAGTGAGCCTGTGGAACAGATTCATAGGTTTATGTTCTTTATTTTACAAAAAAATGACCCACCTGTTGTAAAAAAGGGCCATTTTTCTAGCAAGATTTTAATTGAGGGGTGGTTATAATATTTGGAAGGCTGGAATGAAAACAGGAAAATCGGAGTTTACAAACGTCCTGGTATAATAGAGCCCAAAGGCTTGTTCTCTGTGGTCTGTGTTGTATTTCTAATTGGAGTGTTTAGTCCAATTACATTTAATGAATTCTTGATGGGATTAGATTTCAGTCTACCATCTTGCTATTTGTTTCTTATTTGTCTAATTTAGTCTTTGTTCCCTTTCCCCCTTTTTTACTGTGTGCTTGTGAATTAGTTTTTAGTAGTCCACATTATCTCTTTGAATGGCTTTTTATACATCTTGGTTTACTTTTTGTGGCTGCTCTAGGGGTTATATTTGTATCCATAGCTCATCACTATTGACCTTGAATTGGCATTACACTATTTATCTTGTAATGTAAGAAACATACAACAGTGTATGTCATTTCCCCCATCCCATTCTTTGTGCTATTGTCATGTTTTATTTCTGCATACTCATATGTTATGTCTATGGTTTATGTTGTTTCTAGATATGGCTATTTCTATGTATGTTGTTATATGTATTACTTTTTCCTACCTATTTTATTTGCACATATATTTTGTTTTCACAATATATTATTATTGTTCTAAACACTTTTAAAGAAATTAAGAAACAAGAAAAAATGTATTTTATGTTACCCACATACCCATCATTTCTGCCATTTTCATCCCTCTGTGTAGATCCCAGTTTCTACTTGAGGAACTTCCTCTAATACATCTTTTAGGGCATGTCTACTGATGAAATACCCTGTCAACATTCATTTCTTTGAAAATCTTTATTTCATCTTCATTTTTGAAAGGTATTTTTTCTGTATATAAAATTCTAGGTTGAAAGGTTTTTGTCTTTTTAATTTTAGCACTTTAAGGAGAGGCAATCAGTCATTTTTATTTTTGCTCCTCTGTGTGTAATGTGCCTTCATTTTGCTTGTGAGGTTTATTTTCCTTTATCTTTGTTTTTTCAACAGGTTGTCCTATTGTGTGCATTTTGTTGTGTTTTTCTTCTTTGAGGTTCATTGAACTTACTGGTGTTTCTTTTATCATTTGGGATCATTATTCCTTAAAGTATTTTTTTCTGCTCCAATGTCTGTTTTCTTTCTGGAGCTCCAGTTACTTACATGTTTGAGAATTTGATATTGTCCTACATGTCACTGAGGCTCTGATTTTTATTTATTTCTTTTTTCTGTGCTTCGGTTTGGATAGCTTCTCTTACCTGTCTTTGAGTTCACTGGTCAATTCTTTTGCAGTGTCCAATATGCTGTTAAGTGCATCTAGAGAATACTTCATTTTGTATATTTTCATTCTCATACTTTTTAGAGTCTCCTTGTGTTACTCATTATGTTCATCTTTTTCTTTAAATAATTGAATCTATTTATATTAGCTGTTTTAAAGGGCGTATCTATTGATTGAACATCTTGGAGCATTTTCTATTTCTATTTCATCTTTTGATTGTTTTTCCTCCTTGTTATGGGTCTCATTTTTCTGCTCCTCTTATCTAGCAATTTATTGTTTATGCTGGGTAGTATAAATGATATGTTGTGGAGAGTCTGAATTTTTCTGTCTTTTTCTTTAAATAATGTTGAGCTTTTTCCTAGTAGACATTTAATAATGGCAGATTAGTCTAATTTCATCAAAGCTTGAGTTTAGTCTGTAATAGGGCAGGTCTAGAGTAGCTGTACCCCTAAGACATCATGACCTTTTTGATATCTCAACTGAATGCCTCGGATGTTCAGTGAGGTCTTTGCGCTCTGCCTGGTCGGAACTCCAGTGTCTCCGGCACTGTACAGACCTCCAGAATCTCCAGGGTCTGCTCCCACCTCCCCAGCCACTTTCTTTGCCAGCCTTATCTAATCTTGGCCAGCACATGTGCAGCTTAGTGTTCAGCCAGAGAGTTAAGGGTAGTCCTGTGTTGCTTACAGGAACTCTTCCTTTCCTAGGGCCTGTCTTAAGAATTCCCGCTTTCTTGGGAGGTACCCTGCACACTGATCTTATTTCCTCTGCCCAGCAGTACTGTGGTTTTCTATTTAGGATTTACTTCCCCATGCGAGGTTTGAAGAGCCAGGCAGAGATCTGGGATGAATGTAGAGCTGACCTTGAGTGTATCCTTTTTCTCAAGGATTATAGCCCTGTGCTCTCTGTTGCCCAGTTCCTAAAAACAGTTACTTGAGATATTTTGTCTCGTTTTACCTTCGTTTACCACAGAAGGGAAAGTCCAAAACCTGTAACTTCATCAGGGTTATAACCAAACGGCAGCATTTTCAAGCCAAAACATTGATTGATTGGTGCATTTAACAATTGGGAGATTTCGTATTATATATGGATTTCAGGTTTCTTGTAAAAAGTATTAAATGTGCTGACGCTGGGCCTGAGCTTCTGCTTGGTAGGAGTCAGCAAGGACTGAGGAAGGCGTGCCCTCTGTGAGTGACACTCTCCATGTGCCACCGTCCTGCTCCGCTGTTTTTATTTTTTCACTTGTTCAACTCCTGGGAAGATCTGAGCTGTGACCCTGTAAATGGGAGGCTCTTCTCATCCCTTCCCCTCCAGCAACGTGGAGGACAGTTGTTTTTTAGATCTTGAAATATTTAAATTTTATCCAATCAAACCAAAAAAACATTTCAAGCCTATGTAATTCTTCACATACCCCCAGATATTTCATCTAGAAATGAAATCAGCTGCAAGGACTGGTAAAAATGCAGTGTGTTGTCTGCTGTGTTGAGCTGATAATAAACCTAAAGTGAAAGGAAATCTTTTCCTTGAAAACCTCTCAGGTAGAAAGCAGCAGACTTCAGAAGTCCAATGGAAGTAGAGAAGAATGGCGTCGTAGTAAAAGTGCTGGTTAAAGTACTTTAACCAGTTAAAGAAGGAGAAACCGGAAATTGTCTTGGATTCATTTAGACTCTTGGAGAATAGAATTAACCTAGAAGCTGAGTCAATTTTCTTCCTTTTTTAGCTCAAAATTATAGTTTCTTTAGGTCATACCCACACAGTTAAAGAGCAAATAGCCCCAGAAATGTGAAGAAAATTACAAGCCCAAATTTCTGCATTTGTCTCCTCAATGCCTGAATTCTCTTCAAATGCTTGTTTTTCAGCTCATCAGCTCCACTGTGATCACTGCCTATGGTCAGAGTATTTTTTAGAGGCCTTTAGAAATCACCTGGTACAACACCTTCATTGTACAGGCAAGGGTCCTGAAATTCCTCAAGAACTGTGTCCCCTCCTTAACCAAACAGTTGATTTCTCAAAGAGCCCTGCGGATCTCTAGTGACTGCCCATGTATGGTAGATGTTCCTTTGTTGAACATAGTGTGTCTCCTTGTGACCACCCGGGGCCCACAGATCATCCCCAGCTCTATTCCTGGCACCTTGGTGACTTTCCATTACCATTGTTTTTCAGAGTGTTGCTCTTGCCCTGTAAAGAGGCTCGGAATGGTCTAAAGTCAGCTTTGTTTATACTCAACATTCTTCCCAGAAACAAACACCAAAAATGGTCCCACAGGCACACTGATGTCATCTCCCATTTCCAAGCTAAGGCTGTGGGTGTCTAACATTAGATTTTAGAGGTCACGTCAGGTGAGTGCAAGGAGGAGAGAATTTAGAGAAATCCAGCAGCTGGGGAGGAAAAGAACAGGGCAGCCTGTTCCGAGATTTGCCTTTCTGCCCTTCAGTTTTTTCCCCTGATTCTCAGAGATACCGGTATCTTTGGAATCTGGGAAAAACCCTGTTAACCCTGCCTTTTGCAAGAACCTATACTGATCCTTTGTCAGTCGAGAGCTCTTAGCACAAGCTTGTCCATCCTATGGCCTGCGGGCTGCATGCCACTCAGGATGGCTTTGAATGTGGCCTAGCACAAATTCATAAACTTCCTTAAAAAAGTTTATGGTGAGATTTTTTTGTAACCTTTCTAGCTCATAAGCTGTTGTTAGTTTTAGTGCATTTTACGTATGGTCCCAAACAATTGTTTTTCCAGTGTGGCCCAGGGAAGCCAAAAGGTTGGATACCCTTGACTTAGAAGGTGACCTCTTATAGCTCATTTAGACTTGTGTGCTGTCCACTCAGTCATCTCTAATGTTGTACTTGGTGGCGTGTTGTGTCTTCTTTTGCACTCGCAGTTTTCCGTCGTCCATGGGTTTGCTGTCTCAAGGCCATGTGCGTGAGCTGAGAAGTGGGGCCTGGCCACTGAGCAGGCTGTGGGTTGGCAGCTCCGTTCGGCTGGCCCTCAGGGCTGGGCTTTCCTCAGGGGAACATCCCACCACGTATTAGAGCCATGTGCCTTAGGTATCTCTTGGTGGTTTGCTGATGATTATTAAGGGGATACCGAAAGTACCTCAGTTGGTGAACAGAAGCCCTGTATTAAAAGCTTATATGTGTACATTCTGCCATAAATGCATATTTTAGGATTTCTAGCACTTTTGACTTTACTTTGGAATGTAAAGAATGTTCGTCTCCCTCAATCCTATTATGCGATGCCCATAGTTATATAATGGTTTGCTTTCTGTGTTATATGTACTGGTAGGGAGCAACACTTTCCTGCACGTGACTTTCACAGGATTCCGTGAGGGCCGGGGCCTTGCACGCAGGTACCTGTGTGCTGAGGTGCTCAGTAAAATGATGAACCTCCTTATTCCTAAAGGGTGTTACCTTTCCTTGTCCTTTAAGAAATGCATGGAAACTTGAGGTGATGTCTAGGCTGAGGCCAGTTCCCTGAGCACAGGCGTTTGTCTGTGGTGCTGTCCTGTGGACTGGGGCACAGGGGGAGCCATGTCCCCTTGACAGCTTCCCACAGAGCCTGTGTGACCAGCTTGAGCCCTGGCGGGCTTGCCTTGGACTGCAGAGGCTCACCGAGGGCCCATTGCCTCTGTTGGGCACTTGGGCTTTTCCCCTGCAGACCGCTGAGGGGCATAGCACTTACCGGGAAGGGGTGGACAGGGGAGCCTTGACTTGGTCATTTACATGGGCATCATGGGGAAGGGAAGTCTGCTTTCTTTGTCTGCTCAACCCCGATTACGGTGTTCTCTCTTCTCTTGCAGCACCTGTCCCTAAAAGCCAAAAGGGCCAAAGTCCAAGACCAGTGAGCAGAGCTGGGCTGCAGCTGTGGGGCTGTGTGGTGCGCTGTCCTCCATGCTGCCGCCCCCCAGCCCTGGTGGTGGAGTGAGCTGGCATTGGCTCATGTGGAACTTCAGCTGCTCTGACATGGACTGCAGCCCGTCCTTAGCCCCTCCTCCCACTCCCCTCAGCATTTGCCTTCTCTCTGGGGCCCCGGAGGTGTTTGTGTACATGCCACCCAGGCAGACGGGAGCTGGCAGGGCCTTGCTCTCTGCTTGCTCAGCACCCTCCCTGACCCAGCATGCCACTCCCAACAGGCACACAGTGCTGGCCCCGCTTCATGGGAGCGAAGTGGAGTTAGCCGGTACAGGCTGTAGCACCACGTGGGGTGGGCAGAGGCCTTGCTGGGCAGGCTTTGCTGTCCCTGCTGTGCTGGCCAGTGAGGTCCCCTGCCAGGCATGAGTAAACATTGCAGGGACAAGAGACCCTGCAGTGCTGCGGATTTCTGCCCGTCACCAAGGGGCGTGTCTGGGGGCACAGGGCTCCCTCACTGAGCAGCTTGCTTTTCTTCTGCCCGTGTCCGTGCGTATCTGTGGCCAGAAGACTCGCAAGGACTGGCGATCATGGGCACTGTTCTGTGTTAGCAAAGGATTTCTCTGTTTCACAAGTGGGCTTAGCTTTCTGCGCGTGCGATCAGCTAAGCGCCCATGGAATGAACAAGCTCACCCCATCAGGGCCGCTGCAGCAGGACTGCACAGTGGGCAGAGGCTGTTGGCTTCTGTGGCTCAGGAACATCACTCATACGTTTGGTTTGGTTTGTTTGCTGGGTTCTTGGGGGGACACGAAGGCAGCTGCTCCAGCAGGCACTGGGGTCAGGGCTGCCCCAGCTTCTTCACTGTGGTGTTTGCATTTCAACACGTGACCAGCCCAGATGTTTTCTCCTTCCTGTTTCAATGGCATTTATTTGAAAAATGCGTAGCTTGACAATTTATTTTTGTACTGGCCTTAGTTTGGATGTGCCACTTTTGGCACCAAATGTGTGTCGTTTTTATTTCCATTTTATAAACATGTAAATAAGTGATAACTTGTTAATAATAGTAAGCCTTTATACATAAAGTAAATGTATTTCCTCCCATCTGGGTGTTCATGGTCTGTGTTTTAAGGTGGTCTGCTTAATTCTTCCGAGTGAGGGGCTGGCATTAGCTAGGAAACCTGATGCTCTGACATTCCGTGGCTTTTGGGGCCACATGGTCCAGGGAAGCCCCATCAGGCCAGATCATGTGACCAAATGCCCTCGAGGCCTTACCAGAGCAAACAGTGGGACATGTCAGTGTGGTCTCAACGCGGTGCTGATTCTTGTCACCCTCTGATGGGATCTTTCTGCAGAGAAGTCAGAAGTACTTCTTTGTCTCATTCTGAATTTAGGACCAGGGCTGATCCTCATAAGCTTCTGTCGGATCCTAATAAGCTTTCCTTGTGAATGTGTAGATGATGTTCACCTGCAGCTCTGGGTGTCCCCTCCCAGCTGAGCGCCTCACTCTGGCCGTAACCCTGGAGAGTCGCACAGTCACTCACCTCCATGCTCTTGTCTGCTGTTGCCCTGCTGTGGGCACAGCCTGTGACCAGAGCTGCTTTCATTTGGTGGCCTTGGTGCTGCCATTCACTCCTGGTTCCCTGGCGTGCTGTCCCAGCTCTCTGCTCCTCTTTGCAGGACCCAGTGCTGACGGCTTCTGTCAGTCATCTCAGAGGGCCGAGTGGTGGGGGCACCAACCCGGGTGACTGTAAGACCCCATCCTGGAAGTACGGGGCCAGACCTCTGAGAGTGGGAGCTGGGGGTCAGCACTGTGAGAAGCTCCGGGCCAGGTGATTCTAATGTGGTGGCTCAGGAACCACCAGTAAAGGAGACAGGACTTGAAGACATGACAACATTAAGACCAGGGACGAAGGTGAGCCACCAGCTAGCTGGGAGGTCAGGAGGAACAACGGATTTGAGTGACAGCTGGGAAATTGGTGTCTTGCACAGATCATACTCTAACACATGCCTAGATCACACCCCAAGTACCCTCTCCTGTTCTCCCAAAGCACTGTGATCAGTGGGGTTGGAATTCGACTTCGGGCAGGTCCTGGCATTGGGCACCAGTGTCGGCCCACGAAGCATTTCCTGCTTGCCCTCCCAACGTGAGGAACTCGTAACAATGAGCATTTCATGAAGCTCAAAGTTATTCTGTATCAAAGACCTTTCTCTAGCCCTTTTTTGGTGCAAAAATGTTCTTTTAGAAAATGATGGTAATTTAAAAAAGTGTTTTTCTTGGAAGAATAAAATACCAACAATCTTGAATCATCAGCCTCCCAATTAAAAACTAATTCAAAAGAAAAACTACTGGTTGATGAAATCCCCAGGTCTGGGAACCAGTGGGTCATGGCTGAGCGGGCTGTGTGCTGTCAACATTGGCACTGAGCATCACGACTGCCTGGCCACACAACTGAACGTCAAGTGAGGTTTGGAGCAGCTGGCGAACAACCTGTCTACCGGTATATAATTGGAAGTGTTCAAATTAGCACCCACCTCCCTTACTTCACCTTTAGATGAGATCAGATATTTCCTGCTCTCCAATGACTCATCTGGATTTTTCCTTAGCCTTCTAACTTGTGCTAACACCAGATGATGGAACTCTGGATTTCCTGTCAGTTGAATCTATTTTTTTCTGTCATTGACACTTGGAAATAGTCAATCAAATCATTGCACACACAGCTGGCCCCTCTTGAGTCTGCGTGGCAGATCTGGAGGGGGCTTGTCTTGGGTCCTGTGGCAAGATCATGTTCTGCCATCTCTGATCAATCATGGATATGTGATCTTGTGCACATGTGGGTGTTACTGAACTTTACTCAGTCTGTCTCCTTGCCCGCCACAGAGATTCCCAGTGCAGCATTTTCCTTGGCCCTGTGGCCTTCATGGCCTCAGCCCCTCCTTGTGGGTTCACGGGATGCACGGAGCAAGCCAGTACCACAGAGCAGTTTCAAACCACAGACAACATACAACCCGGACCTTAAAAACAGCTGAGTGAAAAAAAGAAACCGTGAGGTGCGATAGTATCATTTACAGACACTAAAAATACGTGCACATAGGAAACTACAATGTTTGCAAAAACGTACAAGCCGAAAGATGCACCTTAGAAGGGTTACCAGGAGGAGGTAAAGGGAGGATGGCAGTGAAGATCAGGGATAAAAGAAAATGAAAAATGAAACAAAATGGCATGTAAGAGGATTCCCTGATGTGTTCATCTGCAAGAGACCTGGATTTTTGGATACTTACCCTTTCTTATTCAAGATTTTAGAAAGGTTGACCAATGACCCCAGGCAGGGTGGTGGGGTGGGTGGGGTTGGCCACACTTATGAATGCTGATCTCAGCTGACTTGCTGCCAGCCTCCTAGCTAATCCCCCTGCAGGGACCACTTTTACTCTGGATGTGATTCTCTGATGGACATCATGAGATGTTTTAAGGCAAGCTTGTTAAACCCACGAGCCATGGGCCACATGCGCCCCAGGGTGACTTTGAATGCGCCCCATCACAATTTGTAAACTTTCTTAAAACATGAAGAGCTTTTTTTTGTGACTTTTTTTTTTTTTAGCCTTCAGTTTTCGTTCGTGTTAGTGAATTTTATACGTGGCCCAAGAGAATTCTTCCAGTGTGTCCCAGGGAAGCCAAAAGATTGGACAGCCCTGTCTTAATTCTTGCTTTTCGCCACCACAGTATGTTTCTATCCAGACATGTGTTCTCGTTCTCATGCCCCCTTAATTAACACATGTTCTACTGACGCCATGGTGGAGTTACTTTTCTCCGGCAATCTGAAAGCCAGCAGTGGCAGCCTGCCTGGTGTGACCACCAAGGAGTGAAAGGCATGCAGCCCTGTGGTCGCTTTCAGCAGACAATAATGAATTTCGCTGGAAAAGCCCTCCCCAAATGTATGAGCAGACAGATAGACTGGAGCTTCATGGGCATTATCTGGGCACAGCTCCTCCATATTTCCAGGACAGGAACACACAGAACGGATTACATCATTGTGAGTCTTTCCTGCTGATCAGCAGCCTTAAGAGGCAATTTATGCCCTGAACCCACAGGGTCTGGTGTCCCTTTATGTCAGCTCATGGCACTGTTTCATCTGGAACCTTCTTGCCCTGAGCACTGGCCTGGATTGTTAGGAGGCTAAAAAGAACAGGATGTGCCAAGGCTCTGAACATCCCTTGATCTTTTATCATCCAAGGGACCTGTAAACTTCAGCTGGGTTTGCTGCCCTGCTATGGCTCCTGCTGTCCTTACCATTGGCTGGCTGGTCGTCGAGAACCTGTCTGATCAGCACTGGTGTCTGGTTTTCCAAGAACTGCCTTGTAGAGGGGAGAAATCGGGGTCGGGTGACTGAGGCAACATGCAAATTGGAAGAGGCCTTACTAAATTTGAGTCTGACTCTAAATTTTCATTGGTTGAAGGAAGGGTATTATAAATCCCCCTAGCGTGGGCTGAGGACTCAGAAGGAGGGCAGACTGGAGCAGGGACCGGGCCCAGTGGTGAGGAGCCATGGACACCCAGGGCAGGTGTCCTTCCCAGATTTGCACACCCAGGTCAGCTCTCCTGGTCTGCAACGATGCCTGGCCCACTTCCGAGTGGGTCCAGATGGAGTAAAATGTTTACATTGATTTCTGCCTATTGATTCAGCCAATGTTCCAGCCAGAATTAGGATGGAAGGTCCCTTCAAATGTGACAGGCCCTCCTGACTGCTCTCCTAGTTCGTGCCCAGATGGGATGCTGATACCCTTTGGGTGCCAAGAATAACTCTTGTGGGCCACATGGACACATATCAGTGACTACATGACTGGGTGTCCCCTGAGTGGTGGGAGCAGCACACCGAAATCCTAGTCAGAAGACCCAAGTTTATGAACAAACCTAAAAAACCTTATTGAGGTATGACTGATACGTAATAAATGCAATCATTTTAATTGGGTGGTTCAGTGAGTTTTGGCAAATGTATATACACCACAAGTGACCACCAAAATAATTTCCATCGAAAAATGTCCCTCATCATCTTTAGTCACCCTCCGGCATCTCTATTGTGTATTCTGTCGCTAAGAAGTAGTTTTGTCTTTTCTAGCATTTCATATAAACGGAATAATTCTGAACGTCCTCTGCCGTGTCTGGAGAAGACCTGGTTATTAAGCCCCAGTCCCACCACTGGATAACTCTGTGACCCTTGGCAAGAAGCTGCCTTCATCCGGGATGCAGTGGTGTGGGGCCCCCATGTAGACTGCGGTAACCAGGGCCTGAGCAGAGGGGAGAGGTGTGTCTGGGAGATGTCCACATAGACTGGGGACTCCCCGAGGACACTGGGGCTTCCCAGGGGAGCGAGTGTGAGCAGAAGGCGTGCAGGGCTGCTGGGCACTCCAGGTGAGTCGGTGGAATCAGGGACAGACCCACGCTTGGACACGCACTCACTCAGACCCACCCAGGAACAAATCTGATGGACACCCCCAGACTCCTCACAGTCAGACACACTCATGGACATCTGACACACCCAGAAGCACTTTCAGATCTGAGAACTGCACACACTCGCACTCACAAACCCCAACACCCAAATACGTGTTGATCATCTGGTGAACCAAGTCTCTGCTCCCCTGCCGCTCACATGCTGGAAGAGGATCCCACATTCAGGCTGCACCCCATCCTGAGCCAGGGATATCGAGAGTCCTAGGGGTGGCCCTGAGTTCCATCTGGGGGTCAGTCCTGCCAATCAGTTGTGTCCCACTCTGCAGAGTGTGGCGGCACTGCCCTCTGCTGGCCATAGAGAGGCAGCGATTCTCCAGACCTGGGGAGGCAGGGGTGGGGTGGTGGGGCTGGACAGGGGTCGGCGTCCCACCTGGCAGTGGGCTTTGTCCCTTGCTTCTGGCAACCTGGCAGAGCAAACGTGGAGGGGCAGGGGCATTGTGAAGAACTCCCCCTGAGCCCCGATCTCTATTTCCTGCATGCCCCGTCCTCTTTCCTGTGTGTCTGGATTTGAAA
Organism: Craseonycteris thonglongyai; assembly: GCA_004027555.1. Classification (NCBI taxonomy): domain Eukaryota; kingdom Metazoa; phylum Chordata; class Mammalia; order Chiroptera; family Craseonycteridae; genus Craseonycteris; species Craseonycteris thonglongyai. The sequence goes on along the minus strand of PVKE010000027.1, from coordinate 13,756 downwards.
CGTGAGAGCGGAACCAAATCAGGCTTTTTTGAGCCGCCTCCTGCAGCCCCTCCTTTCCATGGCCCCCTCCTCACGAGCCCCAGCTGCTGAAACTGGTTCAGGGGACCCCTTCCCTGCCATCTTCCATCCAGCAGGGACGGGCGGACCCACATCCTGCATTTGGAGGTGGAATCCCAGAGGACACGAGAAGGCCTTCTGCCTGAGGCAAGGGGGCTGGGGAGGCCGGCCCGTAGGCACAGGCTCTGACCCGGGGAGCCCACGGGAGCCATCCCAGCCTGGGGCCAGGACCCACAGAAGGCGCCACCTGGGGAGGGGCTCCACAGCCCAACCTTTTGAATTACCCTCAGCCGAGACCCCAGACATCCCGTCCCAATTCCCGACCCACAGAATCTGCGGGGCATCTGTGGTCGTTCTTGGGCCTCCAAGTGTGGGGGCAGATTGCTAGGCAGCGCCCGGCCCACCGTGCTGGTCCACCACATGGGACCCAGCCCACCACAGGCGAATGGGCTTGCAAGCCTGGAAATGGAACCCACCTGGGTAGGTGGACCCCCGACCCCATTCTGGGCAACCAGCCCGGAGATCTGGGGGCCTCCGTGTCGAAATTCCTCCGGGGTTGGTGGTGCTGACCTGGCCAACTCTATGTTCCCTCATAGAAAAATAATGTTTTATGTAGCAACCATTTCACCAGGAACTTTTTACGTGGAGAAGTGGCACCTTGCGATTTGGAACTGCAGTGAGTGTCACGCTTGGGGTGGGGAGCGTGCTGGTTGGAACCGGATTCAAGTCGGGGCACCGTTGAGGGCGAGGTTGCAGGGACGTTGGCGGTGGGGAAAGATGACTCCTTTGACTCTGCAAAGAGGAACTGAGGCTCCAGCGGCCACGGGCCTTGCCCAAGCAGGATGCAGTTTGCGTAGGGTCCCCTCGCCCAGCCTGCAGAGCCGCGCCCCAGGCTCCGCGGGAGCGGAGGGGCCATCTGGCCGGCGCTGTTCGCGGAGGCCGGCAGGGGGCGCTGCCACCCCGCGTTTTCGCTGCCAGGAAAGAACCTGCCCGGCTCCGTGCAGCCCTGTGTGTCCCTGCGAGGGACTCTCGCCGCCCTTTCCACCAGGCAAGCTCGCAGCTGAGCGCCCGGAGTGGATAGAGACCCCCAGAGCCCCCTCCCCGCCGCTGCCATGCCAGCGCGCCAGACTGCGTCCCCTGCTCTGCCACTCTGCTCAGAGCTGGATTAGACCCAGCGGGTCCTTCAATCCTGTCCACCTCCCAGAGGAAGGCATGAATCTCCGCAGCTGACAGGCCCAGCTCATGACAATAATCAACAACAGACGCAATGCCGGCTGGCCTTTAGGGAGCTCTAGTTACTGACCTGGTTTGCCCGGGTTCTTCAGAGTCGAGTCAGGGAAGCAAGAGAGGTGGCCACCCTCGCAGCGTGTGGCTCCATCGGCAGGGTCCTTGCTGACCTGAGAGCCTGGTAGGAGGAGCAGGTGGGTTACAGTAAATCCGAGGGGCCAGTGCGACGTGCACACCATACCTGCAGTTCTTCCATAGCAACATCCCTCCTGTAGCCCTGAGCGGCCAGTGCCAGGGGAGGGGCCCAGGAACGAGACTGGCACCTACCAGGGAGCATTACTCAAGGTCACAATGCTCAGCGCTACAGCCTGACCCCAGAGCTGTGCCCTTTTGTGAGGTTGAGGGCAAGGGCGCTTGGCCTGGCCCCGCCCCAGTCCCCGTCTCATGGAGGCCAGCCAGTGCCAGCTTCAGCTGGGAAGCGGCCCTGGCATGGGGCAGTGTGGTGTGGTGGGGTTAAAGGCTTGGCCTGGGGGGCTACAGTGCCTGGGTTCAAGTCCTGCTGTCGCCACCCACCAGCGGTGGCCCTTAGACATGACATTTAGGCCGTTGCCCCGGTTTCCTCATCTTTAACATAAGGATAGTCCTATTGTACATCCCTGTATTGATCATGCTTGTGTGTGTGTTTGATGATGCTTTGACATCTTGTGGCCTTGCAGACCCAGCGGGGGACTGTCTGTCTCAGGACCAGCGTAACAACTTGCCTGGGGCACACCTTTCAAATGGGAACCAACCAACCTAAAGCCGTACCCCAACATCTTCTTTATCTAGCATTCCAAGCCAACATTGCCCGTGCCCTATCCCCCAGGGCCAAGTGCTAGATGACTAAGGTCAGCCCCTGTAGCCTGGTCAGCCCCTGTAGCCCGGAGCCCACTAAGATCGTTCCCACCAACCAGTCCTACTCAGCCCTTCCTGTAAAACCACAATAAAGGGGCTGCCACCCCCACCCCATCCTTCCTCAGCCTCCTGATGCCCTGGGACTTTCCCGTGTCCCCCTGTTGGTGTGGCGTGCCCCCTCCTCTCGGGAACTGGGAGTAATAAACTCTTCTTTCAAAGCACTTGTCTGTCTGTCACCTTACCATACTTGATGACAACATCTCCCAGGAGCATTGTACAACATCAGATTGTTGCGGGGACCAAATGTCTTCGCTTTTCAAAAGTGCTCACCACAGTGCCTGACACCTGGCAGGTGCTAAGCAAGGAGGAGCTATTATTGCATCTCCTCTGCCCAGTTTGCACCAACCGCCTCCTCTGGGTGACAGCATGCACGCAGCACGGGGTGCGGCCTGTGCCAGGTGCTGGCCTGAAGGTCAGCCAGGTGCTCCCGTCCCTTAGCGGTGGAGCTGAGAGGGGAGAAGGGCAGCCAGAGCAGCGAGGGTGCTGGGAGCCCGCATAGGGGACCCCAACTGCTACAGGCACTAAATCCCTAATCAGGGTCTCCAGCATCACCCCCTCCCCAGCCCACACCCCTGAGAACCCCAGCTCACATGGGGAAGTAGCCCATTAATAATTGCTCCTCATGATAAATTCCTTCTCATGCTAATTACTCTTAATAACAATAACTTACGGAGTGCTCACAGTGATCAGGCACTGGGCTAACATCTTGCACAACAGTTCCCAAACTTTTTGGTCTCCAGAGCTCTTTATGCTCTTAAACATGGCTGAGGCTCTCCGAGACCTCTTGTGCACGGGGGTCATGTCGTCAGTGTTACCATCTGAGGAGTTCAGACTGAGGAACTGCTATAGTGTTGGTTTACCATGCATTTAAAATCGCAGCACTGGACACGTTACATGGTAACATAAATATTTTATGAGATATAACACTATTCCCCAACACAACACGTTTCAGGAGAAGGAAGCATGGCCTTGTTTTACAGTTTTGCAAATCTCTATAATGTCAGGCTTAATAGAGAACAGCTGGCTTTTCATATCTGCTTCTGCAGTCAACTTTTTTGAGAGATCACATGTCGTGTAGCCTCTGGACCACTCCACTGAGCATAAAGCAGAAAATCTTTAACTAGGAGTAAAAAAGATGTCTTAGTATTTTTATGAACATAGTTTTAACTATGATGGGCCCCCGGGAAGTGTCTCAGGGACCCCAGAGGTCTCCAGAGCATATACCTTGGAAACTGCTGCCTTACATGTAGGATGGGTAGGTTTTAATATGCCCCAGCTTTACAAATGAGGAAACTGAGGCCCATGGGGTGGCAGTGACTTGCCCAGGGTTGCACAGCTGGGGTTTAAAGCCAGGCCACCTGTGGTGGGACAGGTAGGTCACTGCGGTCTTAGCCCTCAGCTGTGAAAGACAAGGCAGGATGGGAGAGAGACAAAGCCAGCCGGTCCTGATGGGTCAACGGGGACAGGAGCTAGATCTGGGTGAGGGGGGCTTGGGAGGGGCCTGGGGGATCAGTTAGTCACCAAGTGGTCCCGGTGACAGGGCTGGAGATGGCAGCTGGCGGCGGGAAAATCAATAGGTGATCAGCGGTCCAGGGGCACCGCTGTTCATCAGGTGCACAGGGAGGCGGGGGCGGGGGCGGGGGGCTGGAGGAAATATCACTGACCCCCAGCAGGATTGATCAAACAGCCAGACACCCAAGGCCAAACTCACTAATAAAGTGAAACGTTCAGCTCAGCCAGGCGGCCGCTGGCTGAAGGTCTTAAAAAAACCGCTTAGCTGGGGAGTTCTTGCTAAACTGTCTTTGTTTCTTGAGGCCAGTGAGGGGGGAGGCCCGGCTGGGGGGGCTGGCTTGGTGGCTCTCTGGCCTAGATCTCTTGCCGTGATGCAGGCCTGGACCACAGAACCCAGAGTTCACATGGCCTGTGTATATGTGGACACGTGTACTCTCTATGACACACGCCATTTCCACATGACATGTGCATTCACACATATGCATGTTCTACGCATGTGTGCACACAGGTGCCTTGTGTGTTTGTGAATGCATGTGCACATGCAACAGCCTAATGTCTGCACGACGTGTGCACACACACCCATGGTATAGCACATACACACACAAATGTGCATGTGTGCAATGCTCAGCATTGTCACGTGTGTGCACAAATGTTCCTGTCACACATGTGCATGCATGTACATGTGCATGTGCTATAGCACATACCACTTGCATTTGAGAGATGAGTACATGTGCTTGTGGGTTAAATATCAACACTTCCTCTGCCTATAGCCCCGAAGATGCAACATTTGTAAGAACAGTCATGTTTATTATGGGGTGTGTGGAGAGAGAAATGGGGAGTGGGAAATAGTACCTAAAGGTTAGGCTATACAATAGACCGAAGTATAGATGTGGAAAAGAAAACAGAGGGAGAGAAAACATTAAGGCTTGTGTGGCTGGGAGGTAGAGTGTACTACTGCCCAGGAGTTGAGAGAAGAGGAACTTAAGGGTGTTGGGGAAGCTGAGAGTGAGAGAATGAAAGGATAAAAGCATGTGCAAATGGGACCTTAAGAATCAGTGTGATGGGTAATGACCTTGACTTCCCTTGACTTCCCTTGACGTCCTTTGAGTCCTTTGAGGATCTGAGCTAACTTTCCGGGTGTTGGACTATGTTTTGTTAAAGGTGTGACCCCAGTGAGACTGGGCTTGTGGGTACAGTGCATTTGTTTGGGATAAATAATAACACCATTTATATTAAAGGTTTCATTTTGTGAAATGCTTCTGTGGACCAGAGATTGCACCAAGCGCTTTCCTGGTATCATCTCCTACCGGCCTGAAGTCACGTGGCCAGTTAAAGGGCAGACCCAACTCCACAGCCCACGCTGCCTTTACTAGAACTGCATGTGTAGGAAGGGGCTGGGAGGATCGGCCATGCTCAGGTGGTTGACTTTAACAAGCGTGTGTAGGTCTGAACCCCTAAAACCTTTGGGGTTTTATAAAAGCATGCAATAGACTCACTGAGAATGACCGAGGACCCAAACCACAGAAGAAATGCAAAACCACACTCTCCCAAATGTGGTCCTTGGACCACCTGGCTCGGAATTACGGGCGGAACATGAGACTGCAGCTACCTGGGCCCCTCGAGAGCTACGGAGCCAGGATCCCTAGGCGGGGACCGAGGGAGCTGCAGTTGTAGAATGTCTTGAGCAATTAGTCTGCACATTCTGACTCGATCCCCTGTACTGCTGTTTCCACGTCTGGCGTGCTCTCCCTGCAGATCTCTCCTTGGCCCACACCTGCACTCCTTTAGGTCTCTGTTCAGATCCTAACCCCCAAAGGTGATGGTATCGGTAGGTGGGCCCTCTGGGAGGTGATTAGGGACTGAGGGTGGAGTCCTCAGGAATGGGATTCGCAAGTGCTCTTATAAAGGAGACCCTACGGAGACCCCTCACCCCTTCCACAGCTGAGGGCACAGTGAAAAGGTGGTGGCCAGGAGCCAGGAAGGTGACCCTCACACGAGGGCAGCCTATCTCAGCCTTCCGGCCGCTAGAGCTGTGAGAACGAAATCTCTGCTGTTTGTAACCCCCCCCCCCCCCCAGGCTGTGGTGTTGCTTATAGCAGCTGGCACTGACCAACCTATAGCCTTGTTTGGAGACAGGGTCTCGATAGATGTCATTAAGGTCAGGGTCTCCAGATGCGACCCTTCCGGATTGTCTGGGTGTGCCCTAGACCCAGTGGCCTGTGTCCTTACAAGAAGAGGAGACGACACAGATACAGGAGGCACGGGGGTGCGGAGACTGAGGAAGGGATTAGAGGGACGCGTCTACAAGCCATGGGACGTGAACAATTGCTGGCAGCCACCAGAAGCTGGGAGAGAGAGTGGGGCAATATCTCCCAGACCCTCCAAAAGGGGCCATGCTGCGACACCTTCATTTAGGACTGGCCTTCAGGACTGGGAGGAAGGCTTCCTTGTTTTAACCACCAGGTTGGGGGGAAACTGATGCCTGGGGGTAGAACGCTGTTCTTGAAGGAGCGATAGCTGGCAGATGAAACGGGGTTCCACCCTCCCTGTGTGTCCCTGAAGGAAGGTGGAACCCAGCGTGTGACCGCTGCTAAGGACGAGGACTTCCCACCATCGGGGGGCTTCGGGATGGATGGGCTGAGGGGGAAGGAAGGAGCCCTGCATCATGGATACGCCCACAGCGGAGCTGAAGCTGCGGTCACGTCCTTGACCTTGACGACTTGTGAGGTCGCCCTGCAGCCCGGAGAATACGTGCTCGGGGCCACGTCCTCGGGGCCACGTCCTCGGGGCCACGCCGGCGTCGGTCTCTTCCTCAGGCTCTGAAGTGGGGCCACCCGGCCCTCCCTCCGGGCTGCTGCAGAGGGGGGTGGCCAGTACCCCCCGGTTGCAGCTCCCTGTCCCTTGTCCTTGGCCTCCGTCTTCTTCAACGAGCCTTGTCCCCGTCCCCTGAGCCTCTGTTCTATCATCTCAAGGCTTCTGTACAGAAAGGCCGAAAACAAGACAGAAATCCACTTTTTAGGGGTTTCAGGGGCAGCAGAGTGCAGCAGAGAAAGGTCTGGGTCTGGGCTGGACCACCGGGGTTCGGGTCCTGGTTCCGCCTCTCATTGACTCTGCCTCGTCTTTCTACCTGAAAAGCAGGCTGGAATAGTAGCTACCGTAAGGGGTTATTGAGAGTATTAGAGAAGCAAGTGCACATAAGCGCTTAGAATAGCGTACGGCACATCGTACGTGCTATGTACATGCTAGACCTGCTATTAGCCTGCTGGGGGTATTTCTATGTGTATGTGCCTGTAGAACATTCTAGAAATGGGTAAGGATGCTACCTCAGGGGAGTAGAACTGGGCTTAAAAAAAAAGGAGGGACTTTCACTTTATATACTTCTGTATTATACAGATTTTAAAAAACAAGTTATCTAGTACATGTAATAATATTTAAAACTAAAATAGTTATTGTGTGGTTTTTTTTTAGAAATTCCAACTCTTTAGAAGCAAAAGATAAGCTTTTGAAAAAAAAAAAGGTCAGATTTGCACCATTTAATGTAGAATACAAGACATGACAGGTTGTCATCAATCTTTCTTTCACTGCATGTATGCCCGGGGAGCAAAATTGATGAGTGTGCCTGCCGTTGGGGTCGGATTTCTGGCTTCCCCAGCTCCCGGGGTCCCTAAACTTCTCCTGCAGGACAAGGCGCAGGGGCCCTGGCCAGCAGCTCCCCAGACCCACCTACTGTGGGTCTCCTGCCCCCACTCCCAGCTTCCCTGGTCACCAGGGCAACGACCCTTTATTGAGTGAAGCCATTCCCCACCCAGCCCAGTGATCTGTCCTTGTCTAATTATTATTACTCTTTGCATTTCCCCTTTGGATGAGTAATGGGGGCGGGGCGGGGGTGGGAGGGCACAGACGCTGAGGAGCAGTGATTTGTGGGTTCAGCAGCTCATCTGTGAGAGGGGGACATTCATCTTCCTGGAGGCAGAAAACAGCTCAGTGGAGACAAATTCAACCGTTCCTGTGTGGGTCGGTTTGTGTGTTTGTCTGTTCACACCTGGGTTGGGAGTTGCCCACCTGGAGTGGGTGTGTGCGTGTACTCATGTGAGAGTGTGTGCAAGGTGCGTGCCTAGTGAGCAGACTTCTCAGAGCCATGAAGCCTGTGGGCGTGTGTATTGTGTGCAGCGCCTAAGGCTGGGTGTGTACACACCTGCGTGTGCCTGCGTCTGTGTGCACGCTTTGTTCCTCCCGGAGCTTCAGGGGAGGCTGTCTGGAACCCTCATTGGGAGGCCACTGGGGACAGCTTCCTTTCTAGGCAAAATGGCTCAGCTCCAATGTCAGGAGCAGGGTTCAGGGGAAACGAATGCTTCTGTCTATCAGAAAGCACACATACACATGGATGTCCACCGCAGCCTGTTCATACTAACCCAAGACGGGAAAAATCCCCATGTCTATCAGCAGTAGAGTGGATCGAGGAACGGTGGTATATCCACCCACTGGAATAGTATGCAGCAATGAAAACGGAGTCCGGCCACACGATGAATCTCACGGACTTCGTGTTGAGCCAAACGTGCCCGAACCCAAAGACGCTCCCCTGTGGATCCATTTAGGCTTCCGGAAACGGCAATGCAAGCTACGGCCAGAAAGCAGGAGTGTTTGCTCGTGTGGGGCCGTGGCTGGAAGAGGATCTGATGAGGGGGTTGGGGGTCCTGGTGATACCGTCTTTTTAAAATCCGGGTGCTGGTTTCACAGCTGTGTTCACTTGGTGAAACCCCACACGTGCGGCGTTGGCCCTTTTCTGCGTGTACGTTGGGCTAGAATGAGAAGGGAGCTGAACAAACACGCGTGCTAGAGAAAATGAAGCGCAGGGCTGCCGGGGGCGTGTGGGAGCGAGGAGGCAGGTGACAGCCGGTGCGTGGGCTGGGACTGGATCGTGTGAGGACTGCCACGTATGAGAGGCACCCTGAGCCATGCAGAGGTGCCCCGAGGTCCTACACGGGCAAATACCGTCATGGTTAGACGTTCCTTTGGCAGGCTCGTCCTGCTGCGACGACAGAGGATGCGGGGGGCAGAGGGGTCATTGGACGACGATGCCAAGGTTCTCAACATGGTCCAGGGAGAGATCATGAAGCTTGGGCTCACGGGAGGCAGTTGGGACAGAGGGAAGTGCAGGGGGATGGGGAACATTTGGGGAGTTGGGTTGGCCAAACTTGGAGGAATTAGATGGGGCTGTTGGGTGAGGGGCTGGTGTGGGAGGAAGTTCGAGGAGGTGAATGAGGGAGAACAAGGCAGGGCTCTTCCCGCAAAGTCCACTGAGGATACCCAGCACCCCCACTGATGGGTGGAGTGGCTTTCGTCCTGTCTGGGGTTGGGAGGCTGGCTCATTAGACGTTTGCGTACCGGCCTTTCAGAAGGGTGGGCAGAACCTCAGACACAGAGAGGTCCCCTGCGTGTTCTCTGTCTCTAGGGAGGTGGGCGCTGGGCGCCTGGACAGCCCACGTTCTAGCCCTTTCCTCCAGGCCCCTACCCATTCAAGATCACCTCTCAGGACTGACAGATCCCCCTGTGCCCCTCACGTCTCCCCTTTGTTCTAGTCCTTCCTGTGCCTGTGTTTGCCCTCCGAGCTCCGAACTCTATTTGTTAGAACTTTGACTTGTATCATCAAACCATCTAGAGCTGTGTCTGCCTTCACAAAGAGCTGGGTCCAGGGCGCCAGCCCGCAGCGGCGGAGATCTGCTCCGCCTAGTGTTTCATGCTCCTTCCCGCTCTGCTTGTCTTCTTTTCCTTTTTAAGATTTATTGTATTGTTCTAGACAGAGACAGAGAGAAGGGGGAGGGCCCAGAGCTGTCTCCATAGCTGTACGTCATCAGTTTTCAACATAGTTTCGTTCCACACAGGTGGGCGGGGGCCATGCAGGGTGGGAATCTGGTCGGGGACCTCCCACGTGGGAAGCTCGCCCCAGCTCAGCACATGGGTTCACATGGGCCGGGGCTGGGATTCGATCCTTGGACCCTGGGGCTGCAAAGCGAGCGCTTAACCCGCTGAGCCATCTGGGCTTCCCTGTTCTTGAGGCTCAGTCAAAATGGTTCCTACTGCCCCTGACTTCCACCTTCAGTGCCCAGCAGCCCAGAGCTAGGAAGACGTTTTGTTCTCGTTAACCCCGCTCTCCTCCTGAGCACCGAGGAGCACTGGATTAGCCAGGGGCCTCCAGAGAACAGAACCACTCGGAAGCCTGCTTGTTAGCTTATTTATTTAGGTACTATAAGGAATTGGCTCCCAGGGTTGTGGAGGCTGGTACGTCTCAAGATCTGCAGGGGGAGTCTGTAAGCTGGGGACCCAGGAGACTGAGGGAGTAGTTCTGAACATCCGCAGGTTCAAGACCCAGGAAGAGCCAACAGTTCCGTTTGAGTTTAATGGCAGAAAAGAAGCTGATGTTCCAGCCCAAAGGCCCCCAGGCAGGAAGACCTCTCACGTGGGGAGGGGCAGCCTTTTGGTTCTCCTCAGGCCTTCAACTGATTGAATGAGGCTCACCCATGCTGGGGAGGGCAATCTGCTCTACTCAGTCCACCAATTGAAACGTTCTGCTCATCCAGAAACCCCCTCACAGCACACCCAGAATCAAGTGTGACCAATTATCTGGCCCCCTTTGCCCAAATTGACACATCCAAACAACTAGTGTGGTTGGAAATGTCTCAGTATGCCGAGGAGATAATTTATACTGATTCTTTGATGAGTTGAAGGGTTTTTATCTTCTGTTTATTCTATTAAGTGCCAGTGATTTTCTTTATCACTTTGTAGATGTTAACCTTTTACTGTCATATATATCAGAAAGCTTTTGTCACTTTGACCGTTTCTTGCATGTCTTGAAATACAGGTGCGCTAACATTTTGGAAGCTAGATCTGTCTGTCTTTTTCCTTGGTAGTTCTGTCCAAGGTCATTGAAAAAGCCCTACTCATCTAGACATCACATCTTCTTTCTATACTTTCTTCTAGCCTTTTATTGTTCAATTATTACTTTTCACTATTTTACTCATCTAGTTTTTATTTTGGGGGGCTCTAGAATAAGTGAAAATCCTAGTGGACTGTTTTCCAAATAGCCCTATTTCCAGGTAGAATTTACTGAATAACCCATCCCTCGTCTATTGATATGTGTTCCTCCTCTTTTCACGGACCCAGTTCTTACTCAGGACACTCTGTTTCGTCCCATCGAACAGCCTGTCTAGTCTTATGCCAGCAACAGACTGGTTTTATTATTGTAGCTTTATAATGCACTTGAGTGCTCGGTAAGGTGAGGCTGTTTCCAAATCGATTTAGCTATTCCCCTCTTGTTGGGTTTTTGATTATTTCACTCACACTTTAGAATCAGTTTTTATTCCCCTTTTCACTGGTCATCCCAGGGATGTGACTTTGACATTTGCAGGAGGGCTGTTTTGTGGGGACATCCCTTGCCCAGTGTCTCTGAGGTGTCCCTAACTTGGCTCTTGTCTCTGGCTGTCAGCAGCTGGCGTGTGGCTCACAGAGACTCGGAGCGAAATATGGGCGGTCGTGGCTTAGAAAGCTGGTGTGGACTGTGTGCCTCCCGCACCCCCTGAACGGCTTTAGTGTTTCTGCTAAATAAAAGTCCATTTTTATTCTTAGAGGAGCTGAGCAGGGAGATGTTTTACACCCCAGTTCTCACCCGCCATGATCTATGTCCCTTTTACAAACTTATCTCTGGGTTTTTGCTCAGTTTATAAGCGAGGGGCAATCTTTCTTCCCCAAAGCCTCCTTCCACCACAGTCCGGAGGAACCTTGAGATTTCCTGCTGATGATTTAAAGGGCTATAACACTCGCAGGCTAGATTTGTTTTAGTGTCCATAAAACTCAAAAATTTCATAAAACAATTGGTGAAAATAAAATTACCAAAAAATGATATAGTGCCAGCAGACTGTATAATAGTTACGGGAGAAATGGAGACTATGATTCACCGGAGGATCAGAATGACAATGTATTTATTGCGGTGCACTGACAAGAAACGAATTTGTCCCTTTTACTTTTGAGACAGGGCAAGAATCCCGCTTTCTCTCTTCTCGCTCTGACTCTGACCGGGGAGCAGAAGGTGGTAGCAAATGGCCCTCAGCTTAGGGCTGTGTGTGTGTGTGTGTGTGTGTGTGTGTGTGGGTGGGTGTGTACCAGCATGAAGCGTTCTGATAACAACACTGTTTTGCCTTACCTCTCCCTATGTCTTTTGGAGCCTCACAAGTTTCTTTAACCTAAAGTATGTGTGTGTGAGTTTATGTATTGCATGTATGTGTATGAGGATGAATGTGTGGGAGTATGTTGTACATGTAAATATGTGTGTGTGTTTGTGTACATGTGTTGTATTGGGCTATTATCCCTAATGGTTAAAGAAGGTAGGTGGTAGAGAAATGAGTATTGTTTTTACCAAGGAGATGCGTACTCTAAAGAAAAATGGAAAAGGAAGCAAATCAGCAAAAATAAAAGTAAACGAAAGGGCTGCCAGGATAGCTCAGCAGCGGGCTGAGCGCTTGCCTTGCAATGGGGAGGTCTGGGGATCGAATCCCCGCCTCGGCCCGTGAGGACCCACATGCTGAGCTGCAGCGCAACTGTCACCACCGGGATGGCGGTGAAGCTTCTCGCCTCCCATGCGGGAGGCCCCCAGTTCAGTTCCGCCCCACACAGCTCCACATCCACCCGTGTGGAACGAAACTATGTCACAACTAATGGTGTACAGCTATGGAGACGGCTCTGGGCCCTCCCCTCCGCCAACTCCCCTCTCAAACAACAAAATAAATCTTAAAGTAAACCAAATCTTAAGCTCAGGGAAAAAGATAGAAATTAGATCAATGGCTGATGGAAATGTGCTCTGTGTTGACAAGGGCAGGAGTCACACAAGTATGTACATTTATAAAAAATTAGTGATCTATAACCCTCAAATGTATACATTTGTATTTGATGTAAATTATACCTCGATGAGGATGATTTGAAGAGTCCTTAGACCAGCAGACAGGAGAAGAGGGAAGGAAGTTGCGTCTAACCTGATGGAGAACCATCGAGCACAGTTGTGGGGCTCAGAGTGAGGGAGGGAGGGGTGAGGGGCCCACGGAGTCCTCCCCAAAGACAGCGCTCGCTGCTTAGGAGGAGGTCAGCTCGGGAGAGCGGCCTCTGGGAAGGCCTTGCACCCACTTCACAGATGAGGCACTCGAGGCTCAGCAAAGTCACCTGACTTGATGTGCTACTGCTCACACAGCTAAAGAGAGTGACCCCTCAATGCTTCCAAAAACTTTATAAAGTAGTGAAATGCTTGAAAAGAATTTATTTTAAAGGATGCAGTGAAGGCAGGGGTCTCCAGGCTCACACTGGGGGTCTTGAAACTTCCAGAGGAACTCACCGTCTGGGGATGGGACACAGGCACCAGGACTTTCTGTCCGCAGGGGCGCTCAACGTGCAGACACGTTGGGGAGCCGCCTGGCTCAGGTGAGACTTCAGGGCCCAGGTCGATGCAGGCAGGGCAGCAAGACCGCGTGAGGCCAGAGGGGGTCCGCTCTCGGGGTCGGGGCCGCTTCTCCAAACGCCGGGGGTTAGCGACGCTCAGAGTTTGTGAAATCGGGGCTTCAAATCGAGTAGAAGCAGAACTCCAAGGCCAACACCCAACGATGAGGTGAAACCACCATTAGGGAGGCACTTGGTTTGAGAGAACTGCTTCTGTAAGCCCCCGTTTCCTCCTCTGTGAAGTGGACATGGTATCAGAAGGAGCGGATATGGGTGGAGGGGATCTGTAATGTGCTGTATTGGCGGAAGCACCACATAGCTCTTTGAACTTGGTTTGCTATTAAGAATAATGTGTTCCTCAATAGCTTGGTGATTGCCAGAGGGAGGGGGAGGAGGGGGGAAGGAGAGAGGGGGGGGAGGTGGGAGAGGGCACCAGCATTATGGACACACTCAATGGTTTGGTGGTTACCAGGATGGGGAGGAGCGGGGGGACAGTTGTGGGGGGAGGTGGGAGTGGGCACTAGATATA